>ML779509.1:263694-280392 GCA_009831015.1 Picea engelmannii | reverse complement strand
TATATATATATATATATATATATATATATATATATATATAGTTGCAAAATGAAACAACAAAAGGAAAATGCCGACAAGCACAAAACCAAGAAAATAAAATAAAATTCTGGCTTAAAGCACAGATCGCAAAGAACCAGAGAAAAGACGCACACAGGCAATCAAGAAAGCACCAATTCTAACACTTGTCTAAAAACCATAAAAAAATTTCTTTTGTCTTTTCTATCAAAACATCAACTAAGCAAAACACAGGCTAAGGATAAGAGGCACCAACCTACTAATTGTGCAACCCTAGACTCAAACTCCTGAGAGGAACACTTCTCACCACAGGAAGGGATGACTTCCCCACCCTAATTGAAAAACACCCAAACAAGCCCGCTACTGTCACTGAGACAGCACGCATTCAAACGCGTGCTGAGCTATAGCAGCACGCGGGTACCCGCAGGATGAACTGAAACACGCCGCGTGTAGGTATAAAATCCAAGAAAAATCAAACAGAGGCAGCCCAGACCTGGAAGAGGCCTCTAGTATTGACAACCAGGGTCTCTTAAAGGCTTGGATGCTTCTTTAACATAAAATAAAAACAAATGCAAGAGATAACAACATGCAAATAAGGCAAACTGAGACAAGACCATGAACCAGAAAGACTCAGACAAGATCCAAAAAGCCCCCTGAGAATGTAGAATTCTGACAGAGAAGAGGAGGACAGCCTCTCAAGCTCTCTGACTCTTACACGCTACTGAAACCACTACAACAAGCGTTCAAACGCGGGCTGTAAAAGGTTAGGGTGCGGGTTACACGCGTCCAGGCCTTCTGCAGGCCGCATGTACCTTTGTGTGTCCCGATAGTAAATGTCAAGCAAAAGTCAAGGAAAAACTAGTATTAAGAACTAGGTTCCCTGCTAGCTCTGACCTAACAGAAAACAAACAAACAAAGAAACAGAGAATCTACTCCTTTTAACTACCCAAAAACCTCACTGAAATCGGGGAACCCTAAGAGTACTATCCCCAGTGGAGTCACCAATTCTGTTGTTGGGAAATAATACCCTACGGACTAACAAGATAGGGCTGAACTTGTACGCAGATCATGACCTCAAAGAAAACACTTTTAACCTATCACCCCAATACTCAAACCCCATTTTCACACACAAGCATGGAAAAGACCTACTAACCTTTTATATCGATGTTTGATGTAGATCCTCCGTTGCACTTTATCTGCTTGCTTTCGCTGCTCCTTCCAAAGACAATCCTGCAATCAAAACAAAACACTACGCATGCATGCTATTTTTCTACCTAAGGATTAGAGATTAAGCACAAATTGAATAAAATATATATCACTCGTGTATTGGGACGGGAAAAGTATTCTTTTATTAATCTCAAGATGAATCAACTTACAATAATGATAGAGACTAGCCACCGTTCCTCGATCCTGATCCTGGGCTCCTCCTCTTCTTTGTCCTCCAACTGCTTTGCTTGAATTCTCCTTAAGCTTGAGGAAAGGCTAAAGGGTTGGGACAAATGGATTCGACAATTAGGCAGAGTTTCTTTGCTATATTTTTCCCCCTCCAAATAGTACCCCTACCCTCTTTTTATAGGCTAGAAGGAGCTAGGGTTTTGGACGAACTCTCGGCCATGCATGGATGGAAGTTCCAGTTAACTGACCCAAAGCTTTTCGTCCCATCGGCAACTTTTCTATTTTTGTGCTTTGTTAGGTAAACGTGGGCTGTAGTAGGCCAGCCAGCGTTCCAACGCGTTCAGTAGTGGGCCTGCCAGCGTTCCAATGCATGCAGTAGTGGGTTAGGGCGCGTTTTACTTGTTTTAAGAGGATTTTCAAAAGTTTATTCAGCATGGCTTTGGCAAGGATTGGATATGAGTAGGCCTGATGCCAGGTAAGCATGTGTGGTGCAATTTAGAGTTATAACAATGACACACTTCGAGGCACCCTCGTCGACAATGGTTCAACAAATGTTTTTGTTAGAGACAATCACTTGGATCTGGAATGCGAGTTGCAGGGGTAACCTTGGAATGTGATCTTCCAAGTCAAAAATGATTAAGTTCGTATCCATCGGGTCGACTCCACCGATGGATTTTAACAATTCCTTCCGTTGTGTAGGATAGCTCTAAAGGACTTCGAGGGCTGACATCGCAGAAGGTGCTTGGGCCAAATCTTCAACCATGTTGTAGTTCTAGGCAGCACAAGCGTGAGGATTGAAAGATAATTTCCGAACGACGCCCTTTGGGGGGGGTCAAAGAACTGCATCAAGGCCTGGTCATTCGAGATGAAGAGGATCATTGGTAGGTGGAGTCACAGGAGAGGGTTGTACCAATGAAGGAGGTAAGTCCTCAACCTTCTCTTTAGAGGGAGAATAATCTTTGGCTCGAGTGGTGAGTGCAATGACGTTTTGCTTCGAATCACCAGTATACATCAATACATAAGATGTAGTAGAAGATGAGGGTTGGTCGTGAATGAACAACTGAGCCTGTTGTTGAGATGGGAAGGGTTGGGACAAAACGGCTGGAGCAGGTCGTTTTGGGGTTCCCTAAAGGAACTTAGTGACTTCGGCATGTCGTGAACAATCCTTCATGTAGTGATCGTCACCACAGATAAGGCAAGGGTATCAAGGTTTGTGCTTATCCCGATCATCAACATGGGTAGTTTTGGTTCACTCTACTTAAGAAGTATTTTTTTCCTCCTTATTCCTACCTCTACCCTTTTTGGATTTTTTTTTACCGGCTGGGGTAGATTGAACTGCATTTACCTCAGAAGCCTTGTCGGTAGGAGCAGAAGGAGATGGAGAATTTTGAACATTAGAAGAAATAGGTTTGGGTGGGATGCTTGAGGCGGATTGTGGTTGGGCCTGGAAAGTGACAATCACACTGTTGGCTGCATGTGAAGAAAATGGAGTAGTTGAAGTGGTGGAAGTGGAAGGACGAGGTAAGTCAAGTAGTAAATCATACAAGGTACCCGTTTGCGAGTAAACAAGATCAACATATTGAGCGTGACTTATAGCCTGCTCTTCTATGACTACTCCACCCATGGAGATGTCATGACCAATGTCATTCACAAACGATTTTGTAAACCACTCTTCCAGCAATTGATCGGTGAGCTCAAGTTTAATGAGATGACGTCTGCGTCGCCACTCATGAATGTGATCAGAGATGCGAGTGCCTTTATTTTGTTTAAAAGAACTCAAAATCTCAGTCCCCATTTCATAATGAATTGGTAACTGGTAGTGTGTGAGGAAAGCCATAGCCAAGGTGTTGAAGTCAGCGAAAAAAGTAGTTCGATATACCACTTCACAACAGAACCTGTGAGGGTTCATTGAAAAAGATGTAAACGGATGGAGTCATCCATCAAAGAGTTGGATGAGCACCATAGGTGAAAAGTCAAAACGTGATTGTTCGGGTCCTCTCCCGCTTTTCCATCGAATTTAGGAATGTCCGACGGTAGTTTTGCTAGTATAACAGGCCAATGGGGAGAGTGACGAATGGGATCATTTAAAATCTGAGACAAATTCAACAGGTCCTGTTGCTGACAGAAGTCACTTCTGGATTGCTAGAAGGAGCAGAGCCTGACACCCATCAGTTTAATGTCACGATTTGTTTTAAAGGGGTGATCTAATGGAGGAAAACTCAAGGAAATATCACTCTAACTCAGGGGCAGAGCCTGGTACATAAGCGATAAAGGAGGTATTGATCCAACTTCAGCCAGTGGGTTGATAAAAGGGTGAGTAGGTGGAAGACTTAGTGAGTAAAAGTGAACAAATGGCCTTGGGCAACAGGCTTACGGCTATCTGCAGAAGAAAGACACTAAATGCAAGCTCCGCTTGGTTCAGGGTCTCAAGAAACTAAGGAGGACTCGACTGGATACTCCAATTCCAAGTCACTCAGCGCTAGGAAAATCACAAGGGTTGGATAGAAACATCATAACTGCTACAGTGATCCTACCAACATCATCCTATAACAGTTATAGCTTGACTGGATCCTCCAATTCCGAGCGATTCTAACACAGTGTAACAAAGATGTAAAAGAAACTGGCATTCATCAGGAAAGAAGTCTCAAGAGTCCATACATAACCAGAGTATCAACACTTCATTAAAGATTTACAACCGAGAGCTCAGCTCAACCATCGATAGATACAAAAATGGCGAAAACGCCTTCATATACTCAGAACAACAATAGCAGCAAAATCAAGACACTGCATTGAAGGCTTTGCGTTTGCATGGCTTTCTCACAGTCAACCTCTGAGAGATCATGCAACTTATGTCAGATGCAATCTGGTTCTTTGACAGTTCCAACGGCGAATCGATGTGCCTTTAATTCATTTTCGTGCTTTCCCATTATGGCGGAGAAGATGTCTAACCACCACCAACCACTTCAATAACTGCTTCCTCGGGATTGATACTAGCCCGACCAGCTTGGCACCTTTGGGACGTGGAGGGCCTCTTGAGATTCCACTTGGAATAACTGACTGACTTGGCGAATGGGCGTGAAGTCCAGCGCAAAGAATGGGGCACATGACAGGAGTGGTGGATTCGGATCATGAGGGCGTGAAGGAAGTGCCGAGGTGCGAGGGGGGCGACAGAGGAGGGCACCTAGTAGAAGATAATAGGTGGAAAAGGGAAGAGGAAAGATAATGGACTCGTGCCTTGGTGAGGTGCTGATGTGGAGAGGAGCGGGACACATGGCAGGCGACGAGTGGATGATGAGGAGGGAGGAGGATTACATGGACCAAAGAGGGGAGGTGGATGGATGACACACGGCGGCAGGAGATAGGTGATTCTGAGAGATGATATGACGGGAGAAGGGCCCACACAGACTAAACACAGAGAAGTTGGAAATGATGTGGCCGCGAGAGCGTCGTTGATCCAGACGCTAAGATCATGGCCATCGGAAAGCTACGCCCCCGATTCCGGACCCCCCCCCTCCGCTTAAAGGTAGAAAGGCGGGGGGGGTCCAGAATTTCTCTCATCACCGTTGATCCGGGCACGCTGATCTAGTCCATTGAAGAGGTGCACCCCAGATTCCAGACCCCCCCCCGCATAAAGGTAGAAAGGCAGGGGGGGTCCGGAATCGCACCTGCGTCGTTGATCCGGGCGCCGCAATCCTGGCCATCCAGACTTGATTTTCATTTAATCATGGGCGCATTAGCACCCCGAACTTAGGACAAGTGGGTTTTAACCCATCTTTTCGCATCCTAAACTCCTTTTACAAGAAATATCGCTAACATCGGCTCCATGGGGGATAGAGTCATCCCTGTGATGCTCTAAGAACTCTTTTGCAGATTCATTGCCTTTGTTGTTGGGTTATGGAGTCATTTATTAGTCCGAAAAACAAAAAACAAAAAAATATGTACAAAACAAAACAAAAAGAGCCAACTGTGGCTCACAGAAAATATTTTTTCAAGAAATGCCCATTGACTGGGCTGCTGAAAACTTCTTTGCCTTCCAGATCCTGCAAACTGTAAGTGTTGTTCGAATATGCTTCAAGGATCTTGAAAGGCCCCAACCAGAGGGCGTCAAATTTACTGTGTTTTCCCTTGTCCTGCCTGGGTGCATCCCACTTGAGTACCAGGTCACCTTGCTTGAATTCCTTCTTCCTGTTTTTCCTGTCAAAAGCCTGCTTGATCTTCTGTTGATGACTGTAGGATCTATCCATGACCTGTTCTCTGATATGTTGTACTTCCACCATCTGATGAATCCTTCTGAGCACAAGGTTAGGTTCTTCTTCAAGGTCCTGGAGGAAATTTGCCACAGGTAAGGCAAGCTGAGTGGGGAAAACGGCCTCTATTCCGTAAACAAGTTGGAAAGGAGAAATGACCAGGGACTTCTTGGTTGTCACCCGATCAGCCCAGAGAGAAAATTTGAGCTTTGAGTCCTAGGCCCTCTGATTATCCTCCAGTAGCTTTTTGATAAGATTGATCAGGCTTTTATTGGAGGACTCTGCCAGTCTGTTTCCTTGAGGATAGTATGGAGTAGAGTGAACTAGTGAAATCCCAAACTGTTCACAGAATTTGACTAGAGGCTCGGACCTGAAGGGGGCGGCATTGTCGGTGACAATCTTACTTGGGCAGCCAAATCTGGCTATGATGTCTTCCAAGAGGCTGATGATTACTTTGTGAGAAGTGCTCCTGGTGGGGACAGCCTCTATCCATTTGGTGAAATAATCAGTCGCAGTGAGGATCCATCTATGCTGGCCACTTGAGGGAGGATGAATCTCTCCAATGAAATCCAATCCCCACTGCTGAAAAGGTGTCGAAACTACTACAGGCTTTAATGGCAGATATTTGAGTTGCTTCTTACCTAAGAACTTCTGGCATTTAATGCAAGCCCTGACTTCTCTGCAAACATCAGTGAACAAAGTAGGCCAGTAATATCCAGCCCGGAGGATTTTGTGGGCTGTGGTCTTCCAAAAATGATGACCTCCGCAGAGACTGCTATGAAAATCAAACATTACTTTCTGGGCTTGCAGCGGGTCCAGACATCTTAATAGTATCCCAAGGGGGTCTCTCCAATATAAGGCTCGGTCGATGAGGCAATATTTGACCGCTTTGAGCTTTAAAGATCTGGCCCTACTCTTTCCCAATCCGTCAGGGGCCTTTAATTCCTGCAGAAAGTACAAGATATCCCTGTACCAGGGACATGCTGCTAGTGGTATGATGGTCTGGGAATTACTGCCAGATGACTCAGCTTGCTCATTAATGAATTTAATCCCCAAAGACCTGTAATTGGATTTAGCCAGAAGCTTGGCCAAACCCTGCCCCTTTATCAACTTGGTGGGATTAATCTCCAGGTCAAATTCCAGGATCTTAGCGATCCATTTGCCCCTCCTCCCGTCTATGTCAGGCTGTATAAGAATGTACTTCACAGAAGTTGAAGGGACATATGCAGTGATTTTTGAGTGCAAAACATAGATCCTGAAAGCTTTGAGAGCTTTCACCAATGCATAGGCCTTCTTTTCCATGATCTCATATCTAAGTTCAGCATCTCTCAATGCCTTGCTGAAGAAGGCAATGGGCTACTCTCGCCCTTGATCATTTCTCTGCAATAAGACTGCTGCTATTGAGTCATCAGAAGCAAATGAGAAAATCAAGAAATCTTTAGAATAATCGGGACTGATTAGCACAGGTGCCTCGATCAGTGCTTTCTTTATCTGGGAAAAAGATTCCCTGGATTCAGCAGTCCATTTTATTTCATGGCCCTTCCTGAGAATGGTTGTGATGTGTTTCACTAGCTCAACAAAGTTCGAGACGAATCTCCTTAGAAAGTTGATCTTCCCCAAAAAGGCCTGAACTTCCTTCTTAGACCGGGGAAGTGACAGGGCTTGAATCGCTTCCACCCTGCTTGGGTCAATCCTTACTCCTTCTACTGACACTATGTGACCTAACAACTTTCCGTCCTGCATAGAAAACAGTGATTTCTTGGGGTTTAAAGATAGGCCATACCTCCGACATTTCAGGAAAACTCTTTACAAGTGGTAGCGGTGCTCTTTATCAGTCTTGGAGAAGACTGTGATGTCATCCAGATATATTACCACAAACTGGTCCTTCTCCCCGATGAAGGCTATGTCCATGGCTCGCTGAAATGTTGCTCCTGCGTTCATCGGCCCAAAAGGCATTTTGGCATACATGAATGTGCCCCAAGGAGTGGTGAAAGTTGTTTTTTCTCTGTCCTCAGGCATGACTGATATCTGATTGTATCCAGAGAAACCATCAATCATGGATATTATAGAGGCACCAGTTACCCTTTGCAGAATGTGTTCCATGTTGGGCAGGGGATATATGTCCTTCCTTGAACTCCGGTTCGGGTTCCTGAAATCGACACAGAGTCTGATTTCCCCACTTTTCTTTCTCACCGGGACCAAATTGGCCACCCACTCAGAATATCTCAAGGGGACAATGATCTGGGCATCCAGCAGCTTCTTTACCGCTTTCTCCATGACAGGTAGCAACATGGGATTTATTTGTCTCAGCTTCTGCTTGAACGGCTTAGCCTCCTCTTTTAGTGGGATCTTGTGCTTGATGACTGATGTGTCATACGTTTTGAGGTCCTTGTAAGTCCATGCAAACACATCGGCAAACTCCTTCAGCAACTTAGTATATCCGGCTCTCTGCTCCTCAGTCAAACTCCTTGACAGCTTGACTAATTTAGGCTCCTCAGATGTGCCTATGTTGCATTCAGTTGTGTCATCATCATCACCTAAAACCTTACCCTTTACTACCACATCATTCCCGTCAAACAATCTTTATAACGGGATCAGTCCTTTCGGAATGTGATTGCTCGATAGCTGAATGTTCCGGTGATTAGCAATTTTATTCACAAATTCCCCAAGGTGATGGTCATCTTCCTCTTCAGGGTTCTCATCTATGTGCATTGTGGAAAAGTCATCAATGGACTGGAGGAATTTTTCAATCCCTTGATCATCCTCAAACACCTTCCAATATTTGACGTTGTCTGGTATAGAAGGTCTGTACTTTATTTCAACATCAGACCTGGCAGTGGGCAGCGTGGGAACTTTGAGCACACTAGCTGTGAAAGATAAAAAGTCAGCTGAGGCATTTTCCTCCCTTGGAACGTAGGAAATGTTAAAAGCCAGGAAGGAATTATCAACCAGGTCCCATACCTCGTTCCTGTAATTCCTGAGCCAAGGATGCTTAGTCTGATAAACATTTTTGACTTGCTGGACAATCAGTTCTGCATCTTCGAACACAACTATCTCCTTAATTTCCATTTCTTTGGCAGCTCTTAATCCCAGAACCAGAGCTTCATACTCTGCCAAATTGTTGGTGACTTCGAATTCTAGCTTGTATGACAGAGATATGGTCTCTCGACAGGGTGATATGAATATCACTCCGGTGCCTGCACCCATACTGGAGGAAGCTCCATCAAAGAACATCTTCCAAACAGAGGTGGTTGGAGGGGAGGTCTCCTGATTAAGAATGAGCTACTTTTTTATCTGTAAAGGGGCCTCAGGGGTATTGGTGAGTTGTAGTAAACAGGAGCCTAAATCAGTGTCCAAGGCATAGATGGGATGATTGGTAGGGTTGGATTTGTCACTGACAATGTAGGCTAGCTGGGCTTCTCTGTATAATCTCCTATGTTCCCCCCCAAAGACTGGAATGGTGGCATATGTGAGGTCCATCTGCAAGGTTCCCCCCAGTCTCTTTATCCAGGATCTTGACAACAGCATGCCAAACTTAGTGGGGACATCAGCTACCACAATATCCATGACCATACTCTTCATGGGTAGCTGAAACAAAGAGACTACCAGGTCCTTAATCACTCCCAAACATTGAACCCTCCTGGAGTCAAAAGAATAGAGGTCATGATAAGCTCGAGTGACTTCCAGTCCTAATTCTTCCATGACAACTTTGGGCATGAGGTTGTGGGAGGCCCCTGAGTCCATAAGGCAATTATGCAGTACTTTGTCATGTATGTTCAGTGATGTGTAGAAGCGAGGGGATGAATCATCTCTGTCTTCTACCATGGGACCTAGGACAACTGCAGGCCTTTCATCTTGGAGGTTTATGGAGTCTGTGAGAGGATATGAGGCTTGGGATTTCAACAGCTCAGAGAAGCATTTTTTGAATTCCCCATGTTTTATTAACTCAGTGAGTGGCACAAGAATTCTGATCTTTTGAATCTCATGTTCGAAATTGAAAGGGGATGTGAGATTTGGAACTTCTCTAATTTCAGGAACATGATTTTGGACAATGGGAGAGAGGGGTTGGGCCTTCTTACCTCTGTGAGCATCTTCTATCTCATTAGCAGGCCTCTCTGCTCTAGTGGATGGCTTAGGAACATCAGGTGTTGTTTCCCTTTTTTCGGACCTCAGATTGTACCTGCCTCGACCGCCGCCATCTTTGTCTCCCTTGCTCAATTCATTCAGCTGACCATCCATGAGAGACTCTTCATATGCTAATTTGGTCAGATGAGGGAAAGGGGGAGTGACCTCTAAACTGTGGATTTTAGGCTCTGGCTCGTCTGTTTCCCCTTGTTCTTCATCGGCCACAAAATTGTTCTGGAAGGGAGCTTGAACTCTTTGGTCGTCCCTGTCTCTTTCTTTTTCTCTGTGCATAGTTGGAGGAGCAAAATTATTTGGCCTTCTGAAACCTGCCCTGTTCTCGGTGCTCTGAGGGCCCTTGTTCATTTGTTTCCTCTCCACCTTCAATCTTTCCACCTCTTCTTTAAGGAGGTTCATAACTCGGGTCATCTCATTTACTTGAGGGTGGGGCAGTGATGGGTCGGAAGTTGAGGCTTCCGAATTTTCCTTTCTTCCGTCTGTGTTGGCCTGGTTTCTCAATCTGTCAGCTGCCAATATGTTGGATTCCAATTCTATAGCTGCATCTTGCATCTAAGCTAGAGAGGTGGCTCTTCTTTCTCTTAACACGAGACAGAAATCAGGGTCAAATGCGCCAGCATAGGAAATTTGAGCAGAGGCCTCTGAGGGTTTAATCTCTGCAGGAATCTTGTTGTACATCTTATTAAATATTTTGGAGAAGTCTGAGACAGACTCCCCTTCCATCTTCCTCAGAGACCCAAACTATGTCATGTAATACATATAATATTTTCTGTCTCCCCACTGCCTCAGGAAAACATTATCCAAGGCTTCAATGCCAGCAATAGATCCAGGGGCCAGTCCTCGGAACCATTTCCTCACCTCTCCATCTAGGCCTGGACAAAAATTCTCATCCATACATCTTCACTCTCGATATTCAAGTTGTCTGCATAGCATTAAAAGGCAGCTAGGTGCTCTTCAGTAGTTACATCTCCCTCCCCACTGAACTTGGGCATATATTTCAAATAGTCTCCAGCCGGGAGGGGGTTCAGAGGATGAGGCAGAATCAAAGGAGCATATCTGGCAGCAACTATGGCATCCATTCTGTTCAGAGGGGGATTAGCACCAGCCATAGGGATATTAGGTAGAGGAGAACTCAGAGGAGAAGGAGTATGAACGGGAGATGTCGGAACAGAGATTCTTGGAGGAGACAACAGAGAAAATAGAGAGAAAGCCAAGGGACCTGAGTGTGCAGACACTTCTCTCTATGGAGCAGTAACAATGAAAGGAGGGGTGGTGAAACCTTCGGAAGCTCGAGGTCTGTGATGAGGCAAGATCTCCAGGGAGGGGGGAGTGACAAGGATTTCTCTTTCTGATACCAAACCAGGAGGAGAAAACTCAGCAGGAACACTCCCGAAATTCAGAAAATGGGAAACCTCGGAAGAAGGACGACTAGGAAGCTACGAATAAGAAAATGGAGTTCTCACAGAAGGGGAGGGCGTATTACCTGTTTCAGCGACGGAAACTTCTTTTGCAGAGCTCTTTCCCTTTCTGCGTACTGCTTCCAGGTCAGCTTCTGGTGTAGCTAAAAGCAAGTGTGGATTAGACCTCGTATGTCTGCCTGTCGAAGCCACAGTTGACAGAGCAGGTTCTTCCCAGCGGAGTAGTCACAATGGAGTCGCCAGGTGCACAGTAGCAATCTTCAAGTTCTGATATCTGATGCACCTTCAGAATCAATTGATCTTTGTCATTCAATCCTGGGGAAAATATTCAACTTCGTCCCCGGCAAACGGCGCCAGAAATGTTGGCGACATAAGTCACTCCTGGATTACTAGCAGGAGCAGAGCCTAACACCCATCAGTTTAATGTCACGATTTGTTTTAAAGGGGTGATCTAATGGAGGAAAACTCAAGGAAATATCACTCTAACTCAGGGACTGAGCCTGGTACATAAATGACAAAGGAGGTCTTGATCCAACTTCAGCCAGTGGGTTGATAAAAAGGTGAGTAGGTGGAAGACTTAGTGAGGAAAAGTGAACAAACGGCCTTGGGAAACAGACTTACGGCTATCTGTAGAAGAAAGACACTAAATGCAAGCTTCGCTTGGTTCAGGGTCTCAAGAAACTGAGGAGGACTCGACTGGATCCTCCAATTCCAAGTCACTCGGTGCTGGGAAAATCACAATGGCTGGCTAGAAACATCATAACTGCTACAGTGATCCTACCAACATCATCCTATAACAGCTATAGCTCGACTGGATCCTCCAATTCCGAGCGATTCTAACACAGTGTAACAAATATGTAAAAGAAACTGGCATTCATCAGGGAAGAAGTCTCAAGAGTCCATACATAACCAGAGTATCAGCGCTTCATTAAAGATTTACAACCGGGAGCTCAGCTCAACCATCGATAGATACAAAAATGGTGAAAACGCCTTCATATACTCAGAACAACAATAGCAGCAAAATCAAGACACTGCATTGAAGGCTTTGCGTCTGCATGGCTTTCTGACAGTCAACCTCTGAGAGATCGTGCAACTTATGTCAGACGCAATCTGGTTCTTTGACAGTTCCAACGGCGAATCGACGTGCCTTTAATTCATTGTCGTGCTTTCCCATTATGGCGGAGGAGATGTCTAACCACCACCAACCGCTTCAATAACTGCTTCCTCAGGATTGAGACTGGCCCGACCAGCTTGGCACCTTCGGGACGTGGAGGGCCTCTTGAACTGCCACTTGGAATAACTGACTGACTTGGTGAATGGGCGTGAAGGCCAACGCGAAGAATGGAGCGCATGACAGGAGTGGTGGAGTCGGATCATGAGGGCATGAAGGAAGTGTCGAGGTGCGAGGGGGGCGACAGAGGAGGGCACCTGGCAGAAGACAATAGGTGGAAAGGGGAAGAGGAAAGATAATGGACTCGCGCCTTGGCGAGGTGCTGACGTGGAGAGGAGCGGGACACATGGCAGGCGACGAGTGGATGATGAGGAGGGAGGAGGATTACATGGACCAAAGAGGGGAGGTGGATGGATGACACACGGCAGCAAGAGATAGGTGATTCTGAGAGATGATGTGACGGGAGAAGGGCCCACGCAGGCTAAACACAGAGTAGTTGGAAATGACATGGCCGCACGAGCACCGCTGATCCGGGCACTAAGATCATGGTCGTCGGAAAGTTGTGCCCCCAGTTCCGGACCCCCCCCCTCCGCTTAAAGGTAGAAAGGTGGGGGGGGTCCGGAATTTCTCTCATCACCGTTGATCCAGGCACGCTGATCTGGTCCGTTGAAGAGGTGTGCCCTGGATTCCGGAACCCCCCCCCCCCGAATAAAGGTAGAAAGGCAGGGGGGTTTGGAATCGCACCTACGTCGTTGATCCGGGCGCCACAATCCTGGCCGTCTAGACTTGATTTTCATTTAATCATGGGCGCATTAGCACCCCGAACTTAGGACAAGTGGGTTTTAACCCATCTTTTCACATCCTAACCCCCTTTTACAAGAAATATCGCTAATAGGTCCAAAGTAGCCAAGAAGGGCAACTGTCGATTCACTTGCGGGTACTGGTGGTTTTGGGGAGGAAGCCCTGTTGGCAAACCAGTAGGGCCATAAGCGGTCTGCATATAATGTGAAGACCTAGGTAGATTCGATGGTGGGTGGACAGGGTAGTAGCTCATAGTATTGTACCCTGGAACAGAGACGTGAGTTTGAGCAGTCGAACCCCAAATAGGATTGAACGAACTAGGATATGGCTGGCCCATACTAGGGGGTGTAACAGACGCAGCTGGAAAGTGCTGCCCCCCAGTCGATTGAGGAGGATGTTGTATCAACTGATTCCAATACTGGGCCAAGGACAAAGGTATGTTTTTTCCATAAGGTGGGGTCGGTCCTCCAATCGAAGGCGGTGTTCCAATTGGGGGAAACGTTCCAATTGGAATTTTCCCACTAAGAGGGGGTTGAGTCATACCACCTTGGTGAAATTGTCCACCGACAGGAATCTGGTAATTTGGTGTGAATGATGGAATAGTACCACTAGGATTAATGCTGCCAGAAGAGGACGAGGAAGGTCCTCCAAAAGGAAATTGAGGGATTGTCGGAATAAAACCAGGAAGAGAGTGTCCAGAAGAAGAGGGACCACCAGGAGAGCCGGATGGGGTTTGCGGAGGGGTTAAAATGGAAGCATTCAACACATGGTATCCGGGTGGTAGTGTTGGAATGACGTTGGACATATGCAGTTCACTAATAGGAGCGAGACTAATCATAGTAATCCCGGTGTGAACACTCATAGTATTTGCGAGATGGGCCATTTTGGTAGGGACATTAAAGCGATAAGCAGTAGTAAACAGTACTGTCTCTAGACTAGAGGTTCCAAAAATCATAGGTGGGGAGATTTTGGAAACCAGAGGTGAGCCTGGACCAAAAAGGTCCCGTCTATAAATGCTCATAGACCAAAAAGGATCTTGGTCCCCAGGTCCAGTCGGAGATCCAAAATACACAACAATTAAGTTGTCGGAAGAGTTTGCTCACGTAAGACGTCACTCAGAATCAGGATGAAGTCGAAATTCCTCTCGAGTATTAGTAATTCGAAAACGTTCTAGAGAGTGAGTTCATTCTACTTGTGGTGTAGTAACGTCTTGGACTTCACTCTGCTGAGGAGAGCCCTCAGGTGAACTTGTAGGCAAGGGTTGAGAACCTTCTGGATGCTTCGAAGACAAACCCTACATTCTACGAGAATGATGCAGAGGCTCAATTGTGAACGAGTTACAAACTCACAAAAATAATCTCTTGGTCAACTTGGGTAAACAAAAAACACATGCTAGTAAACAAAATCTAGGAAGCAATACCAAGCAAACAAGACCTTCTAATTCCGAAGTCACTAGTTGGTGATGAAATCCAACGTCGCAACAATGAGACGAGAAGGGGCTAGCCTAGGGTGGAAAAGTTACGTTGACGACCTGCTTAACGGACTTACACCCTAATGCAAGATCCCACACATAATCATGTGTATACCCTCCGAGGAGCCCGAGTGATTTTGGCCAACGTCAATTCCAAATACTGTGAAGACTTTCCGCTTCACAGTCACCTTATGTAATATCCTAAAAACATAGGCAACTAAGGTCACCACCAACAACAGTAAAGCCTGGGGGGGCAGTCGACAGTCCGATCCACACGCAAGAGCAGGGTATCTAGCCTGAAATCAACTTGAGAGGCTTCCACTCATAATTGTGGGTATACCTCTAAGTGATCCTCGTAATACATGCAATCTCTACACTGAGATCAACAAAGCAGGGTGAGTAACTTCGTCAATATCAATGCGACCTCGTGTTTGACCCCTATGTGAGAAGGGCTTCTCAGGACAAGATGTTGTAAATGGAATTTTACACTCCCTGACACAAGATGCTATTGTGTGTTTTATGCTTTGGAGAGTGTATCTCTCTGCCTATTCCAAAGCGCTAGCCTAGCTAATTGTTGGTGTAATAGAGCCCTAGAAAAGAGTTACTAGTTAAATTTTATGATTGTGCAATATTGTTTAAGAGCTGTTGTTACTCAAGGGAAGTGGAGATGAAACTGAAGTGGTGTGAGACTCTGACCGAACAATGCATATATAGGAATGAACTATATCGATTTTCGTTCAATGAATCCTATGTACAGGAGGGAAAGAGAATTTTCTAGATCAAACTTGAACTACAATACACAATTTCCTTTAAAATGCAATGCAACAAATCACACATCAATAACAATTCTCTATTGTTCTTTTTCAACAACTTCAACAATTGATTTTCAATATTTCAAAATGAAAAAGCTTTTGAAAGAAAAATGTTTTTTTTACTTTTCAAAAAGGATTTACACAAAAATGGTGAAGATGAGGAAAACCAGAAACAAAATGAACAAGAAATGGAAAAAACCCAAACCAATTCTTTCAATGGAAACAAAAATAACGAGCAAACCAAAAAAGTCTTTTCAATGCATGAGAAAAGTGATTTTCCAAACAATAAGAAAATGATAAAGACAAAGAAACTTAACTTTCAACCGATCTCCGGTCTTTAACCAATCAAGCACACTCATATTGCAAAATTAGAGAGTATAGCTTTGCAGAGAAAAGTCAAGAAACAAAATTCAAGACAAAAGTGATAGGAAGAGCCTTTGAAATCCTAAGACTATTCATGCGTGAAAATGAAGACAAGAATAACATCAATCAATGGTCCAATAAACTTTTGTTAAGCATCTAAACTAATCTGGGCAAGTCAAGATGCAAAAACTCAAATCCAAAACTTTGAAAAAATGAGTTTGCAGGCTAGCAATATTACACAATGTGAGACTTAGTGATTCTCGCAGGTGGGCTTTGAGCAGAGTGCGAACCCTAAAGATTCTTGTAGGCCACTGTGAAGTGCAGTGCGAGAATGTCTGAAACTAGTCAAATTTTTGGAAAAAGACACAAAATTTGAAGAGGCCTCTGGACCCAGAGGGTCTATCAGGGTATCCTGAAGACTCAAAGATTGATATGAATGGAGAAAGGTAAGGCAATAACAAATGGCCAAGAAAAAATACCAAAAACCACAAAGAAAATGAGAATTCCCCAGTGGAGTCGCCAATTTTGTTATCGGACTAATCGGTAGGTGCAGACACTAACAGATCTCCCTAGATCCACCTGGATCTAGAACAAAATAGGACAGGACATGACTCTTTCCCTAAGTTATGACCATTGAATTATCTAGTAGGAAAGAACAAGTAACATACCTTTATATCGCTTCCTAGGGTCTATGTTGCTCCTGCTTCGCTCCGGTGCTCTCATGAGGTCAAGACCAAGACAACACAAACCAACCAAAGTGAAGATAGCACAATATATTCAACAGTCAACTTATGTGTATGATCAAGGAATTACACAATAAAGTGAGAATAGCTTTATGGGAAAGGGACATGCCATTGTATCATAT
>ML779509.1:220631-245539 GCA_009831015.1 Picea engelmannii | reverse complement strand
CCTCTTGGAGGTTTATCCCTCCCTTTACATTTGGAAGTTGTAGCTACCTTTGGAAGTCATTACTTCCCTTGAACAATAAATATTGATTATTTCTCATATATTGTGCATGGTGTATTGTGGTGTATTGGTGTAACTCTTATACTGTTGTTCATTTCTCATTGGATATAGTTGAATGGTTTAAGTATAATTTGAAAAAGGTTTTAAATTGTACTTGATACTGATTCACCCCCCTCTTAGTATCAACACTATAAAAGTAAGTCACTTGATAAGTAACTTATTTGTAAAAGTTCAAGCTTATAGGCAAAGTTAGGAAAAGAAGGACATTTCTTTTATTCAACCACCTTATTTTGCATCCATCACCACATGGACCAACGTTTGCTTTCCATGTGGTAACTTGACTACCATTTATGAATATTTTTAAAAAGGGCATAATTTTTACATCTGAAGTCTATTTTTAGTGTTGTTTTTTTTAAACATCCTATTTTTTCGAGAGCTTTCCACCTAGACAGTTAGTTTCAAATTTTGAATCCATATTATTTGTATATTTTTAATATGCTTATTCCAAGTGATATTTTTCTTACTAGTACAAACTACTTCTCATCGAAATCTCATATGGAGGACGTACTAAGAAGTAAAGGATTGTATCGGATTACCTTGGGAAAAGAAAAATCTCACATTAATGCCAAAAGGAAAGCCAAATGGGATAATAAGAATGATGAAGCATGTGGACTAATCATAATGTCCATCTCTCCTAATTTACGACTTCATCTTCAAGGAATTGATAAACCAAATGAAGCTTGGGATAAACTTTAAAAAGTATTTGGTGAACACAATGTAATTTCATCCCATTAGATTGAAAATCAGTTAATAACCTTAAGTCCCAACGAATTCCATTGCATTAAAAATTATTTATCTAAGTTGAAAACACTTGGACTTTTACCTCAAGACTGAAAAATAGATCTAAAGGATGAATGATGCATATATGTTAGTCTTGCTAAGCTTGGAACTCAAACTTTAGGGGTTTCATACATAGAACCCACTTTTGAGTCTTTTTGTGATTCTCTTATTACAGAGCAAGATAAGCTATTAAAACTTGGAGTGATAAGAACTACATGTACATCTAACAAATCCTTAGTTCCCATCAGAAATATGAACCCAAGAATCCAAAGAAGCAACATCCTTGCGACAACAAGAAAAACAAGGGTCCCAAACCCTATTAGTCAGCTTCTACTCCCAACAGTGACAAAGGACCAAAAAACAAAGTGAGAATATGGTTGGCATAGGGAAAACCCATGGTTTAGCTCTAACAACGCACCAACAAGCCCTAACTATTGGCCCTTTTAGCAACATCAAAGAAGCAGATGGAGTCTCACCCAAAGTAGCAATAGGGGGTTGCAGGACACATGTGTCTACAACCAGAGGAAATTCAAAGTGGATCTAATACAACAGCAGCACAACATCTAGATATCATTTACCAACTTAATCCTACTTCGCAGAGTTATATCTCATATCTAACATGAAGATGCAATAACATAATATCAAAAGCAAAAATAACACCACATCAATCACACAAAAAACAAGATATACATGGTTCGCCCTCTCCCTAGGGATAGGTCCACAAAATTGTGTTTCTTGATATTATATAAAACATACATTTCTATATATCCTCTTAGCTTGTAGATATCTCTCTCCTTCTCTTCCCTTCCTACACACCCAACTGCAGGGTTGATCTTCACAGCCAGCTAAATATCTTACAATACCCAATTGCTCTCACCCACATCACTTCTCTCTCTCTCCAGATAAAAATGATAATGACAAATGACATTTCTTCTTACAATAGCTAACCCCTCTTCTCTCCTCTAGGTTCTTATTTATACATTACAATCACTCACCGATAACCTGAGGCCAAAACCTAGGTGTAAAAACCCTAGATACCAAAACCCTAGGTGTATAAATCCCTAGGTCAACTTGACCCGCATTTTTCGGGCTTCGCCAGCTTGTCTTTCCTTCCTTCCCGCGAAGTGCTCCAAGTATTTACCGATGGATTTTTCCGCTTTTTGAGTTGTCCCTGATCCATCTTCCTTGCTGAGATTTTGTCCTTGATCCTCTTGTCCAACGGCTCGCTCTCTTGTACTTCGCTCCATATTTTCTACTTCTTTGGCCACTTCACCTTGATCTCAGTCAGTGTTTCTTCCAAGTAGTTTGCACTTCATCTTTTCTCCCGTAATCTTCACTTTCTTCCATAACCAAGAGAAAACAGGCCCCCAACACTCACCTGTGACTCGTACCAAGGCACTTTGATCTGAACCTTATTCTTTACTTTGACTTCAGACTGCTCAGCGCAGTGTGTGATTTCTGCTCGATCCTTCCCTGTTGTGTGCATACTATCTTTTCTGTGTCTGGTACCCAGTTTCAACTACACCTGGTACCTAGACCCTTCTCCTTCTACTTCTACCGATAACTGTGTGGCAGTTGGTTTTCATGGTACAATTTCAACCAGCTCCCATTCACCAAACCTTCCTTCCATTCTCCATTTAAAGTATTCAACTGTGAAGCTCCTCCTTCTGTAACATAGGTGACCTCATATGGTCCTAGCCAATGTGTTATGAACTTCCTTGGATGCTTCATGAATTTACTGTCATATACCAATACCATATCACCTTGCTTAAACGCTTTCTTCTTGATATGTCTGTCATGATAGGCATTCTCTCATTCCTTTTGTACCTGTTGATGGAATCCTACAATAAATCTTTCTTCCTCCAATTCTATCAACTACGCGAGCCTCTCTTGAATAGTGCCAGTATCATCCATATCTGTAAAGGTTTCAATTCTTAATCTAGGAACTAAATATTCCATGGGTACAAATGCTTCTAGACCATAGACCAACTTAAAGGGAGTCTAGATTGTCAACTTATTGCAAGTGGTTCTATAGGCCCATAATATTGATGGTACTCTCAAGTCCCAATCGTCCTTTTCTACATTGCAAATCTTTGTCAGTTTTGTCTCCAATATCTTATTGAATGCTTCGACCTTCCCATTCTCTTGTGGATGGTAGGGTGTGCTCTTATGATGATGAACTGCAAATTCCTCAGTCAGGGCTTCAACAGTCTTATTAATAAAATGTGTACCTTAATTGCTCATAAGAGTCTTTGGGCATCCAAACCTGGTTATGATATCATCAAATATGAAGTGCGCAGTTGTAGTTGCACTACAATCCTTGACTGCTCTTATTTCTGCCCATCTGGTCAAGTACTCTGTTGTAGTGATTATGTACCTTGCTCCTGTGTGCTTTCTTGGTGGGTTTATAGGTCCCATGAAATCAATAGCCCATTTCTCAAATGCATGTATGGTTAACTAGGGTGCTAAAGGAATCTCATCTCTTTTGGAAGTTTTCCCAACTCGTTGGCATACATCGTAGGCTTTTGGCATACATCGTAGGCTTTGTAGTAATCCTTAGCATCCTTGTGTAAAGTGGGCCACCAAAGGCCAGCTGTAAGAACCTTTTGCATTGTTGTTTTCCCTGCATAGTGTCCTCCTGTGATGCCTTCATGTGATTCTTCCAAAATCAGTGGTCTTTCTTCCTCCATAATGCATCTCCTCAAGATCTCATTAAGTCCCATCTTGTATAACTTCCCATCTATAAGTGAAAAATTTACAGCATGAACTACCAGATGTTTCTTCTAAATGACTATATATTTGTGAGGTTCCATTCCTATTGATAAGAACTGAAGTATCTCATCGAAGTGGTCATCAGCCTTCCTGATGGCCAGCAATTGTGCATCTGGCAGTGTATCCTCCAAACTAGTAGGTTCTTCTCCATGTTCCAACCTGGAAAAGTGGTCAGGTCCTTTGTTCATTCTCCCTAGTTTGACCAAAATCTCAAAATCATATTCCTGAAATAGCATAATCCATATGCATATTCTTCCTCCCAACATTAGCTTGTTGACTAGGTATTTCAGTGCAAAGTGATCAATGAACATCTTAAAGTGTCCTCCCAACAAGTAGTGACGGAATTTCTATAGCTCATACACCATGGCTAAACCTTATCTCTCAGTGGTAGTGTAATTTATCTCAGTTATTGAGAGATTCCTGCTAGAAAAGGCTAATGGATGGTCAATATCTCCCGCTCCTGGTTGTGCTAGCATGGCTCCTAATTCAATAGAGGATGCATCAACACATACATGACATTCCTTACTCCAATCTGGGAAAACCAAAATAGGCGCAGTAACCATTTTTTGTTTCAGTGTGTCAAAGCTCTACTGGAATTCTTCTTCCCATTGGAACTGACAAAATTGTTCAAAAGATTCTCCATGGGTGTTGTAATCTGTGCATATCCCTTAATGAACTTCCTGTAGTATCCAATATGTCACAGTGCAATGCATAGTTGTTGGACTGAAGTGGGGGGGGGTAGATCAACAATAATGGCAATCTTAGATGGATCTACTAGCAACCCCTGCTTACACACAATATGGCCTAGAAGCACTCCAAGGTGTGAAAAGAAGATGCACTTATTCAATTTTAGAGCAATCTGACATTGCCTGCACTTATCCAACATTAGTATTAAACATTCAATATGATTTTTCAATAAGCTAAACACATCCCAATAATCAAAATATGCTTCCAAAAAATTATGTACAAACTCCTTGAATGCTTCGACCACCACCCTAGAAAATATTGTTGGTGCATTCTTCAGTCCAAAAGGCACCACTTTGTACTGGTAGGATCCCCATTCTATTGCTAAAGTGGTCTTATGGTGATCTTCCTTGGCAATCCTGATCTGGTGATAACCGAAAAATCCATCTATGAAGGAGTAGACTTCCTATCCTCCCACATTATCTAACACTTCTTCTGTAAATGGTGTAGGTAATGGGTCATGTAGACATGCATCATTCAGTTTCCTCAAGTCTACACAAATTCTAATTTCTCCTATTTTCTTGTCTTGAACCACCATAGGGCTAATTCATTCTGACTCTTCAACAGGTTCTATGATTTCTACTTCCAACATTCTATCTAGCTCGATTTTGACTTTCTCCTTATACTTGGGGTTCAATTTGTAGGGTCTTTTCTTGATTTTCCTTGCATCTGGTTTCAAGGGGATATTCATCTCTCCCATGGGCCCTTTAATGCCCTTCATATCAGTGAAATTGGTTGGAAACAATTCCTGGTATTCATGCAGTAATTCTGTGATCTTGTCAATAGTGGCATCATCCCAATAAACTCCAACGTTTGTGAGCTTAGGAGCTTGCTCTGTTCCAATATTAACTTTCTTGATTTTGATCGGTTGTCCAATAAAAGGTAATTTGAATCCTGGTCCTTCTATGTCTCTCTGTCCTTCTATCTATGTGATGTTCACGTTCCTAGGATCATCGTCTTCATCCACATTGATGTTGTAACAACCTTGCAATTTTTGAAGAGGTGCAGTCCATTCATCTTCTTCTTGCTTGGTAGGAGGGTTAGGTACCTCCTCAAAGATCCTCTATCTTACAACTTGTATTGCTTGGTCCACTATAGGGTGCTGACTTTCAAACAAAAATGTAGTTACAAAGTTATGATTCATACCTTGCCAATCTGCAGTGGTGAGGCATAGTTCTGCTTGAAGATACCAATTGATAGGGGTTGTGTCCATCATGTTAATGAATTTGTGCATCCACTGCTCTTGAGGAATGCTTCCATAGGCCTCCTCGCAACTTCTCACATGGTCCTTTGGACAACTTTGACATGTGTATCTAACTTCGCATCCTCCTACTTGTTCTGAAAAACACATTGTCATCAAAGTGATACATTTCACCTAGTCTGTGATGTTTTTTTGTGTGTTCCCCACCATATTGTTGGAGTTGCTTTCAAGGCCTCATCCAGTGCTAACAAAATTTGTTGTACTGGTACAGTTTCTTCAAATTCCAACAAGAAAGATTCTAGATGATTTAAACCATCAAAGGTGGGTAAGTTACTTACTTTTGTTCCAATCCAACGAACTTCCTTGGTCAATATAGCACATCTTTGTGTAGATACTTCATACATTTTGTTCTTCCATTTCTCCAGTGCTTCATCTAAGTCTGATGAGCATGCATTGTCACTTTGCCAACTTAGGTTCCCACCTACTGTAGGATTAATGTAATCATGTTGTCTTGCTGTCAACTTATATATATTCTCAAGTTCATAAGTGCAGTCTTCTTCTCTAATGGGTTCTGTATATCTGCAACCTTCATCAGGATCCAAAGGTGAAATGACCCTAAGGCCATCACCTTCGAATGTCATTCTTATTCTCTTTAAATCAACCACAGTGGAATTATTAAAATCCCAATCAATTCCCAACAGTGTAGGATAAGGACAACTATCATCAACTATCTCAATCACCTCGAAGTCCGCAAATTATCTTACCCCATCGATGTCCACAAGGACATGCTCCAACCTCCCAAAGGGGCTCACTGCCTGTTGATTATCCATTCTGATCTTGATGTGGGAATAGATCAACTTAGTCTTTCCCATCAGTTCCCAGGTCTGCTTCGTCATAACATTGACTTATGACCCTAAGTCAAGGACCACATAGTCTATATCATACTCTCCAATTTGAGCATTCAGGTGTAGTTCCTTATTTGTTCGTTTCTTTCTAGATACTTGGTGTACTGCTTTGTTCAGTGGGGGGTCTATTCTACCTATCTCATATTGTTTTATCAAGTTTTGTAGTTATTGTACATCTCTTTCATCCTTAATCAAATTGATGCAAGTACATAAGAATTCCATGAGATTTCTTACATATTTTCCTTCTCCTCGCAAAGCAGACTAATCGAATGCTAGATGCATTCCACATTCTCTTACTTCTGGTCGAGCCTTTGATGAAGAAGCATGATCTATCCCAAATTATTTTCTCGCCTCCTCAAATGTTTTCTTTTCTTTCCTTGCATCAAACATTTGTGTCTTCTCTGTAGCTATTCTAACCCCTGATTCTTCTGGATTCTTTCTTGATGTCACTCTATCTTCTCCTATAACAACACCTCCTCTAGTTATTACAACGACTCTGGGATCCTCTCTGCGAGGTTCTACTGAGATTAGTTGTACTTTCTAGTTTCCTCCTCGTCTTTCCTGAAGCTTGGCTAAAAACACAGGACAATCTTCAATAACATGTTCAAATGCGTTGCAGTAGCTGCAAGTGGTACAAGGGTTCTGACAGTCCCTTTCCAAGTGTCTTGATTGTGCGCAGTTGTAACAAATGATCTGACCTCGACCTTGGCCCATGCCTCCTACCCATCCTCTTCCTATGAATCCACCACGAGGGCTGAAGTTTCCTCTTCTTGTGGAATTA
Organism: Picea engelmannii; assembly: GCA_009831015.1. Taxonomy (NCBI): domain Eukaryota; kingdom Viridiplantae; phylum Streptophyta; class Pinopsida; order Pinales; family Pinaceae; genus Picea; species Picea engelmannii. Next base: position 238,239 of record ML779509.1, on the reverse strand, counting down.
TACTGCAGAGTAGTTCCTTCCTGTTGTACTTCACCTTGAATCCTATAGGTATCCCTTGAACTTTCATGAAATAGGTCGTAAGCTCTACGGTCCTTCTCGTTGTGCACCACAGATTTACAGAATGTGCAGTAAAGATTGGTAGGTGTTTGGACATACTTTTGCATGTAGTATCATTCACCAGGGCAATGTCTATTTCTACATACTTCGCACCAAGGTAGAGTAATCTACTTCAAAGGGATCGGAGCTCCAGAGGCCAAGTACTCATGGAATAGGGGAAAGTGCTCCTTATCACGGCCTTTTGATTTGCATCTAATACACCAGATATATTCTCTTTTATCTTTTCCCTTGTCTTTCTTCATATATTATACCTACAAAGGCAAGCTAGTTAACTGATTCAAGATTTGACTCATACCTGAGTTGGATTCTCCCATAGGGGTTGATTCTAGCTTCATGGCAATCTCCAACGCCTCAGCCTCTGAAGCAACTTTCTACTACATCAGAGGGACTCTGATGTGTGGTAAGAGGGCATCAATGAACCATTCCTTTTTCTGCTCATTTGGGATCTCAAAACTCAAATGACCTGTAATGTTCTTAAACCTATGATCAAACTCCCAAACAAGTTCAACTACTTTCTACTTGATTTGTTTCAGTTCTGTAATGCATTGTGACTCCGACTTGCGTTTCTTGAATTCTGTGCTCAACCCATTCTTGATCTCGTTCAACGATTTAGGTTGTGCAACTCTGTTAACAAACTTAATGTACCAACTCAATGCGTGGTCTCTTAAGGTAGTGATGAACTGAGCCCTCTTAACTGCTTCGTCATTGACATTCTTAATACTCCATACAACTTCTCATAAGAACCAATGTTGATCAGGATCTTCATATCCACTTCCCCTAAAGATAGGTAGCCTCATCTCATCTTCCATAGATCTTCCTAGGTTTCCTGACTGAGTATGTGTTGAACTGCTAGTAATAGTGCTCTAAGTGCTCTGGTGAATCTGGCTACTCTAGTTACTTAATGTTGCTAACACAACAAGGGGGGTAATAGTACTTACGTCAATAGTCTACGTAGTTCAAGAAGCTTTTGATTCTTCTCGGCGAGGTTCTACAGTCTTCCCTTCCTTTTCCCTGGCGGATTTTGAATGTTCCTCATTCAATAGCTCTTCTTCTTCTCCATTGTAGAACCCTTCATCCTATACTAGTGGTTTGTGGCTCTGTTTAAAAAAATTCACCAGAGAGACTTCTCGGAAGATCCTTCCACTCCACATATGACCAATCTCTGTGTAGTTGTCGCTGTCTGAATTCTTGAACATTAGCTTTTCAATCTGACCAACTACTGTATCTTCAAGATGTTCTTCTCATGTAATAGCATCTTCATCTTCAATTTTAATAAGTGTAAAAATTTTCCTCTTAGTCCCTTAAAGAAATATATCTCTTCTTGGCTATACGACTCAACTCTGTCAATGGAAAACTCAGTGATGTACCCTCAAATAGTATTATCAAATCAGTGATCTACTGCTCTTGACACGACGTTATCAACCCTTTTTACCTTCTTGATCAACGTTGGTGTCCAAACCACAGGTGGTCTAGATCTGATCTCAAACTGGGTATCTGCTAATCTGTCTAACCACTCGTATAGATCCTTATGAACTCCTCCAAAGAAAATCTCATGTATATAAATGAAGATATACCTTCCCAACCAATCATCTGTGCTAAGCTTAGGGTTCTTGTTCTGGGCTTTTGCAAAGTCTTTTTCTTGTTCTTCTATCCACTTTTGAATCTCTGTCTTCGATGGAAACCACCTTGACATTCCCTCAAGAAGATCCTGGTCCCGGCAACGGAACCATTTGTTGGCACAGGGAAGACCCGGGGTTCAGCTCTAACAACGCACCAACAATCCCTAACTACTGGCCCTTTCAGCAACACCTGCAAAGCAGATGCAGTCTCACCCAAAGTAGCAATAAGGGGTTGCAAGACACGGGTGTCTACAATTAGGGGAAATTCAAAGTGGATCTAATAGAATAGAAGCACATCATCTAGATATAATTTACCAACTTAATCCTACTTCACACAGTTATATCTCATATCTAACATGAATATGCAATAACAGAATATTAGAAAGAAAAATAACACCACATCAATCACACAAACAACAAGATATACGTGGTTCACCCTCTCCCTAGGGCTACATCCACATAACTATGTTTTTTGATATTATATAAAACATATAGTTCTATCTACGCTCTTAGCTTGCAGATCTCTCTCTCCTTCTCTTCCCTTCCTGCGCACCCAGCTTCAGGGTTGATCTTCACACCCAGTTGAATATCTTACAATACCCAAGTGCTCTCACCCACAACACTTCTCTCTCTCTCCAGATAGCAATGATAATGACCAATGTCCTTTCTTCTTACAATAGCTAACCCCTCTTCTCTCCTCTAGGTTCTTATTTATACATTACAATCGCTCACCGACAACCTTAGGCCGAAACCTAGGTGTCAAAACCTTAGATACCAAAATCCTAGGTGTCTAAAACCCTAGGTCAACTTGACCCACGTTTTCTAGGCTTCGCCAGCCTATCTTTCCTTCCTTCCTGCGAAGTGCTCAAAGTATTTACCGGTGACTTTTTCCGCTTGTTGAGTTGTCCACGATCCATCTTCCTTATTGATTTATTCTCCTTGATCCTCTTGTCCAACGGCTTGCTCTCTTGTACTTCGCTCCATCTTTTCTGCTTCTTTGACCAGTTCGCCATGAGCTCAGTCAGTGTGTCTTCTACGCAGTTCACACTTCGTCTTTTCTCCCGTAATCTTCACTTTCTTCCATAACCAAGGGCCAACAAAGACTGGCAAGCATTGCAAATTTTGTGGTCAAGATGGTCATTTGGAGTCCAAATGTTTAAAAAGGATGGAAGCCTTAGAATCAACAATGAGGAAGCACAACATCAATCTTGATTCTTTTTCTTCTAACTCTTCTTCTCATGGACACACACTTTATGCTTCTGGTTTCTCCTTCAATGCAACAACTACTTCTTCTTCTTATGAGTGGCTTATTGATTTTGGAGCATCTTATCATATGACTATGGATAAAGCCATTTTTTTCGCTCTTAATGAATGCAACACCAAACAAATATTTGTTGGTGATGATAGATCTCTTGGTGTGGTAGGGTCTAGAACAATGTAGGTAGATAATGGTCATTTCAATAATGTATTATGTGTTCCAAATATTTCCTGCAACCTTCTATCAATGTATTATATTACTCATCCAGGTGAAAGTAAAATTGTAGAGTTTTTACCTCACCAAGTTGTAATCAAGGATTTAAATGATTACACTGTAATAAATAATTACACTAACAAAGGACACTAAGGAGAAGAATTTGAAAAATGAAATAAATATTAACAAATATAAATTAACACCAAAGAAACCGTGAGCCAAAACTACTCACCACACTTGATTATTGTTTACCAAGAATCACATACATATATAGTAGCGGAGATACAAAACAATCTTTGAACAAATCCATACACATGTGGATTTGAAACCACTCATTCTTCAAACATAACCAAGCACACAACAACCTATAACAAATTCTACTAATTTCGACATTATTCCAATAGGAGAGAAATCAAAAGTTAGAGATAGAAAAGTAATAATATAATATTAACTGAATAAATCAATATTTTTGGAGTTCCATGTAAATCTTGCATTTGACCTAACCAACGAAGTTTCTTATTAACATGTTCTTGAAAATTTTGATAGGTTTAAAGAAACATCAAAGGCCACGAAGACTAGATTAGAAAGAGTTGGATAACACAAACTTGGCTCTAAAGGATATATTAAAATGAAAGCCAAATTTGTAAGTACTAAATTATTAAAACTTTTGTTAAGAAAATGATCTACTCTTCTTTAAATCTAAGACAAAATTAATTGTGTTATGTTATGAGATGTAATTGCTTTGCTATTTAATTTAATCAAATAAAACTTTCCAATACATATAGGCTCTAAGCCATTACAACATACTCATTATAAGATGAACATATCATTATGGGGATTAAACCTAGATTAGGAAGATAACAATTATTCCTCACAACCATCCAAGCTAAACCCAATTGAAAATAGACAAAGATATTTACTACATATAATAATGATAATGACTATGCTTACTCATGAAGTATAGATTGGAAATTTTATCCATAATTACATAATGTAAGTAAATTCATGACTAACTTTCTTTGAGGTTCGTCATGACTTCTCACTCTCCACGTAAGCTGTTTCTTTAAATATATAGGTAAATACCACGTTGCAAACTACCCGTTTCATCATGACGTGAACTTCTTTTACGTGAGTTGTACGGTCAATTTACCTGAGTTGTATGGTCAAATACGGGTTCTCTGAAGGTTCGTGAACACCGTCGAGTAACTTCCTTGAAGGTTCTGGATGACTCTTCCCTATTTCATATTTTTGGAATAATCAACGTGAAATACGGCTTCCTTGAATGTTCATCATCACCGCCTAATGCATTCCACCCTACGTCATTATCACTCCCTAATCACTGCAAAATATTTCAACAAAAAAAGTGGACCTCAACTCGCTTTCCGTTAGTTGTATGGTCAAATATATTGTCGTTCACTTTACGTGAGTTGTGTGTCCAATATATATGGTCACTTCACGTGAGTTGTATGGGGAAATATATATGGGAGATTTATGTCGCCAAGTCATTTCATAAAACAGTGAAACGACTTATTTTCTTAATGAATAAAAACAATGGGGCAAATACTCACCATTTCACCTCTTCCAACTTGCATTTCATATTTCTACATACTCATATTTAATAATTAATTAACTTATAATTCTTTACATTTTCTCCGTATTTAATAATTAATTAAGTTAAAATTCCTTGCAATTTCTTCATACTCACCGTCGAGTGCATTCCATATCTATCTTTGTCCACCATCCATCATTATCAATCACTTATCACGCATAATATTTCAATCCTTTTATCTTACCAAAAAGTAGTTTCTCTATCTTTCTTTATACTACTGTACTGAAAAGTAGGTTCTCAGTGTTTTTTTTATATTTTTTTTAATGATTGAATGGAAATAATGAGTTAAAATTCCTTACATTTTCTTCGTCTTGCTTTACTTTAAACATAAATATTTTCAAAGACATGATTATTTTCACACGATGCATGTCTCCGGAAATAACGACTTAAAATTCCTTACATTTTCTTCGTCTTACTTTACTTTAAACATACATATTTTCAAAGACATGATTACTTTCACACAATGCATGTCATTTTCAAAGACATAATTACTTTCACACGATGTATGTCTCTGAAAATAACGACTTAAAATTCCTTACATTTTCTTCGTCTTGCTTTACTTTAAGCATACATATTTTCAAACACTTGATTACTTTCATACGATGCATGTCTCTCCAAGTAACCTGTTTCATTAAATATATTCGTTGCCAAGTGCATAGTGAGCTTGCACATGCAGGTTTAAGGCATTAAAATATGTATTCTAGTAAAGTATTGATGCATTGCAAAAGATGGATAGTATGGTTACGTATTATGGCAATGGTAAAATGAATTTCTCTTTTGCTTTGTATAAGATTTTTATATTGAAATGTAAAGGATATTTTATAAATATGTAGAAGGATATTTTACTATAATTTTCCTTTACCTTATCTTTACTCATAGTTGACTATGTTGATCATCAACCACTCATTAATGTTCAATGCATTGTCATGATAAAAGTAAAAGTGGTGGAGAAGGAATTTTTACTTTAAATTATATTATGCAAATATAATATTTTGTTAATATTTTAAGGATTAATTTAATAACAATTTAAACTCATTATTTTCATTTTACAATCTATTCTTATCTCTTTTGTGTACACACTAATTAGTTAATCATTTAATATAACTTAAAAACACATTAAACATAGGCAACAAATAAAACTAATCCATACAACATATCATTCAACTCGTCTCAATTTTATTAATAATATAGAATAAATTATAAGATCTACACTACAAGATAGTGTACAATACTTTATTTTCCATATTTTATTAATACTATAGAATAAGTTATAAGATCTACACTACTTCATTTTACATGATATGAAATGAAGAAACTCTTCTATATTAATGAGAAACATTATGAACCACTATCTAACAATGTAATAAGTTACAAGATCTAATCAAATAAATGTATATGAATTTCATATCTAAATTAGTATAATTGAACATTTGCAACATGTTTTTGTTTATGTTTAACTTTTGCTTATATCATTCAAGTTCTTAATTGGTTTGTTGGATTTATTTAATAATATATTCATACACGTCCATCTTAACCATTTTATATAAATTACTCCCCATGAATTTGGCATACACAATCATTTTCTTAATGGGGGACTTCTTTCCTCTGAGTCACATGGAATTTTGTGTGTTCATATTCGAGTAAGGAGAATGATGTTAATTGTATGCATACAAATCACATTAACACTTAGTTTTTTTTAGTATTTTTATTGAATGATATATTTTTTTCATTTTTCCATAGTGTTCTTAGTCGAATCTTGCGATCATGCATCACTAGAGAGCATGTAACACCGCGATGTTTCTCACTTGGCTGCTTGGAAACACCAAGGATACTTCATTCAGACTACGCCACTTCACTCAGAGCATACCCATACTTCGTTCTAGTCTACCAGTGATCCAGGTCGATATCGGTGGCCACCCACCTTTTCCAACTCGCTCAAAACATTTTTCTGTCAATTTTGGCAATTTACTATTTTTAACTTTAGGGGCTATTTTGAGGGTCTAAATGAAGGTTTTTCAGGATTGCGCTTCTCAATAATAACCAAATGATTTGATTGATCCCCCAAAATGAATATCCTCAGAGATACCTTTCCAGCGGGCTATCATGCGCCTAAAATGGAGATCGTATGCAAAAGTTACGACAACGGGAAATCGATGTACTAACTTACCCAACTGGGCCCACATAACTTTTGGCACTTCATCTCCTAGGGTTGGGTTTTTGGATGTCTAGGGTTTTTGAAATTTCTGTTTATTCTAAAAAATGCCTTCAGAGCCTCATTGTAATCATCTTCTTGTGAATGAGTGCAGCTGTCACATCTCTTCTCAGAGATAAGTCACCACCATTCCAACAAGCTTGTTTTCCGCTGCATTTTATAGTTTCAACTTATTTCCTTATTGAATAGAAAACTAGTTTTATTGTATCTTCGTTATTTTGTGTTAAGCATCTTTTAATACTTTGTATTCATTTTGTTCTGCTCATAAAATCTGTATCAGTGGTATCAAAGCGGTATGCTCCTTGTCGTCTTAATGCATGTCCCCAACGAGGTCAGGGTACAAAGAATTGGGTCTCGAGCTTGTTTCTCTTGAGGACAAAAGCTCTCGCATGCCCAAGCGACCTCTCATAGTAGAAGAAAATAAAGATGACAGGACAGGAGATCCTTTCAAAATGTTTCTTGAGGAAGCCATCATGCAACCAAGGAATGAGACAATGGATAGTTTCGCGCAAATCCTTCAGCGGCTACCACCAAGTGATGCATCTTCCTCAAGCGGAGGCGTCACCCTCTTCAAAGTACAAATCAACTTCGATATTCCTATATTTTAAGGTCAGATAGACGCAGATGTTGTAGACAAGTGGTTGAATCTACTAGAAGGGTATTTTTTTGTCCATAACTTTTTGAATAGAGAAAAGATTACCTTTGCACTCCGTAAAGTCGTTCTCCATGTCAAATATTGGTGGGAAATTTTCTATGAGAAAAAGGAAATGGAGGAACCCTCATTATGTACAGTCGTGACCACCTGGGAATCCTTCGGGATTCTATTAAGGAACAATACTACCCTGTTGGAAGTTATGAGGATTTGTATACCAAATGGACCACACTATGGCAAGAAAGAGACCAAGCAGTGCCAGAGTTCACAAATATCTTCCATACGCTGCGCACCAAGCTGGGTATCAAAGATTCAGAGTGACATCTGGTGCTCAAGTATCACGGTGCTCTGCATAGATACATCCAGACCGACATGGAATTTTTGGACATCTCGTCCTTGGGCGCAGCCTACCAATATGTCATCAAAATCGAGTAGAAGCTCAAACAAAAGACCGACAATTTGGGCCTAGGAACCCTGCACAACAAAAGCTATGAAGGGGCGGCCCCAACCCATAGAACAAAGGATAGAGAAAATATGGACAGTATCAGGACAACCAGTCCAAGCCACAAGAAAAGAAGGACACCAGAAAGACAAAGAAAGATACCGGTAAGTGGTGCGACTTTCATAAGATCCCTTGGCATAACACTGCTTATTGTCACTCAAAGCAGTCATTGGTGGCCGAAGTGAAATCATATTAATCAGATGCGGGTTATGACTCTAAGTCAGAACCAGAAAGGGGAAGATGGATCATTGACGCGGAACCTAGTGCCACTGTTGCTACCACCAAGCTCTATCCTGGTGAACCAGACGAGCAAGAAGAAGGCGAGCACCTCTTCCATTCATAGATATGGGTAAAAGGCACCTCGTTTCACTTCATCATTGATAGAAGTAGCTAGAAGAACCTCATCTCAGCAGATCTCGTCAAGCGGCTGGCCCTGCCGACAATGTCGCACCCATAGCCCTACACCATTGGATAGCTCCGCCAAGAAAGTGATCTATGCATCCGCCAACAGTGTTGATTGTCGTACGACATCAAGCCCTTCAAAGACTAGGTATTATGTGATGTTTCTCCTCTCAAATTTTTTAATGTTCTTTTGGGCCAACCTTATTTATGGAAACATCATGATGCATATGAGCCTAGGCCTCATAGTGTTATTATTACTTTGAATAGGAAATTGTACAGGATACCCAAGGCAATCCATCCTAGTGATATTTCCTTGATCTTTGTGAAGCAATGAAGGAAGGTCATCTCTCAGACCGGGAAATTTGTCTTCTTCGTGATTTGATCTCAGAGTGAGAGAAAGATCACAACCACATCGAGGGCCTCTATGGCCGATCTCTCCACACAACAGAAACAAGTGGATAAGTTCGTGGAAGAATACTCAGATATATTCTCCTCTCCTACCGGGGTACCTCTGCACTGCCAGGTCAAGCATCCCATCGATCTGACCCCAAGCGCACTGCTACCCAATGGGCCAGTCTACTGCCACTCTTTGTTAGAAAACTAGGATATCAAGAGGCAGATCCAAGAACTTCTCCACAAGGGTCACATACGTCCCAGATCATCGCCTTGTGGGAACCTAATCTTTCTGGTGCAGAAGAAAGACGGGACCTAGCGACTTTGCATTGATTACTGGGCCCTAAATAAAATCAAAGTCAGAAACTGGTACTCGATTCCCCGAATCAACGACCTCCTTGATCAGCTCATGGGCGTCAAATACTTCAGTAAGATTGATCTGAATTCTGGCTACCACCAGGTCCCAATAGAACAGACAGATGTATGTAAGACCACCTTCAAGTCAAAAGAAGGTATTTTTGAATGGCTGGTCATGCCCTTTGGTTTGACAAATGCTCCAAGAACTTTTATGAGGATGATGGATGATATCCTACGACCTTTCACCAATAGTTTTGTAGTGGTGTATCTGGATGACATCCTCATCTGTAACAAGACTTGGACAGAACACTTGCAGCATATTTAGCAGGTTTTGCACACCCTGTGACAGCACAAACTATATGCAAACTTGGAAAAATGCTCCTTTGGCATGGATAGGGTCCATTACTTAGGCTACATCGTTGATCGGCATGGTTTTCATGTGGATCCAGCCAAGATCCAGGTCATCCATGATTGGCTAGCCCCAACCACACTCACTGAACTTCAGAGCTTCTTGGGCCTCGCCAATTTCTATCGCAGGTTCATGTTGGGATTGTCTCATATCACATGGGCCCTTGACCAAGTAACCATGGGTGGTGGTAAGGAAAAATTTGTGTGAGGCCTGTCCCAAAAACAAGCCTTTAATGACTTGAAGAAGAATTTGTGCTCATCCCCATTACTTTCATTAACAGACTTGCAACATCCCTTTGAGATCGAGACAGATGCTTCAGACTATGTTGTGGGTGTCGTTCTCACTCAACATGGCCACCTCGTGGCATATCATAGTGAGACACTAACAGATGTTGTCTGTAAGTACCCTAATTACGACAAAGAAATGTACTCCATTGTGCAAGCCTGCCGCCAGTGGAGACATTACATTCTTGGGAAGGAGACATCCATCCACACTAATCACAAGCCACTACAGTTCATTGCAGAATGACTTCCATCAGAAGTGTTCCACATACTTACAGCAGTTCCACCTCAACATCAAGTATAAAATAGGAAGTACCAACTGAGTTGTTGATTACCTCACTCGACCTCTAGTCGCAGCACTCACCATGATGATAGACTCTTTTGTCCACGAGACCTCCAGATGGCCCCACATCTACGAGACAGACCCTGAATTCTCCACCACCTACCAAATGTTGGGCGCCAACTTAGTGGTCACTAATTTCCATATTCAAGACAGGTTGTTGTGCCATTTGGGCCATCTCTGTGTTCCATCAAGTAAGTGCACGAAGATGATTTGGGAAGCTCACTACAGTCGGGTGGCATGACACTTTGGCATCGAAAATACAGTTTCAGTGTTGCAGAAACATTTCTACTGGCTAAAACTTTGACAGGATGTCGATAAGTATATCAGGTCTTGCACCACGTGTGTTATTGCCAAACCAACCACTAAGAAACAAGGCATGTACACCACTCTTCCTACTGTTGATAGGTCATGGGAATCCATCTCAATGGACTATATGTCAGGCCTCCCATCCACCAAGAGGGGAAATGACTGTGTTTTTGTGGTTCTTGATCACTTTTCCAAGATGGTAATTCTAGCCGCCTACAAGAAGAACATCACAGCAGAATCCACTGCCAAGCTCTTCTTTGAACGAGTATGGGTACATTTTGGGATCCCAAAAACCATTATCTCAGACCATGACAGTCGGTTCCTCAGCACATTTTGGTCGAGCCTCTGGTCACTATTGGATACCAAGCTCACCAAATCCATTGCCTTCCACCCCCAAACAGATGGACAAACTGAGGTCATCAATTGGATCATCAATCATATCATGTGCATGTATAATAAAAAACACCCCCACACATGGGATGAGAGTCTTCCCTATGTCCAACATAGCTACAACCGAGACCTGCATAGCTCAATTGGCCACATCCCCTTTCAGGTGGGGTTTGGATTCCAACCGTTGGGCCCCATGGATGTTGCACTACCCCTGGTGACCACCTCGTCCAACTCGTCCCATGCTCCACTAGAATCTGACAAAGCCACCCAATTCATTGAGTGGATCCAACACATCCTCTAACAGGTTTAGGATATTCTACAGAAGTCTAATGCTAAGTACAAGCAGCGCCATGATCAATGTCGGGTGCCACATAAATTTTAGACACTACTATAAATGGATAGAATTTTCGATGCTCTATTGTCGTACCCCCAACATTTGACGTTGCTCAACCGCCTCTTATGAGGGCTCAACAGCCATCGAAAAATCTCCCGCTGTTTTTCCGACGTTGGACTATCCTCGGTATTCCGACTCCCCTAACGTCTGACGACCAATGGCCTTTAAAAATTTAATTTCAAAGGACAACCAGAAAAATACCGACGATATCCATCGGTCTACCGATGAATATTCCGACGTTATCCCGTTGACGCAACCGACGAGCGTGTTGTAGTTCTGATGCTTTGCTGGGAGCGTTTCCCATCGGAATTCCGACCTGTAGTAGTCAGAAGACCAACGGACCTGAATATTTAAAAAAAAAAATTGTTGAAAAGAGGCAAGGCATTATTTTTCTCAAGTTCATAAAAGGCACAGAAGGTTTCTTCAACACTGACCAGCCCATTCTGGTTGCCAAATTCTACAAGATCCCGGAGAAAATCATCGGTTGGCTCAAGCTTCAGCAAAGGCAGAGATGGATTGGTTGTTGCAATTGGAAATCGAGCAAAGAAATGGCATGGAATGTATCAAAAGATTATTCTATCAAGTAATAGGGCAAAGAAATGGCATGGAATTTATCAACATTAGTCCCTCATGGCCGCATAAATGTATTGTCCATGTTCATACCAAACCAAAATTTATTCACTTGTAGCACCTATGGGATTCACAAAATGGGTTTAGTAACTCTAATCATCTAGTCATACCATTTGTTGAAAGTGGCCTCATTGAATGCAAAATTCTTAGTGTCCTTCCAACTCTTCCAAGCATCAAATTGCAATGAAAGAATTTGTTGATTGGGCATGGGATGAAGTTATTTTCCCTACAGGGGATTCCATTTCCACATCCCAAAAGTAACCAAAGGATAGCCAAAGATGAATTAGGTGGATTATGTGTGGGGATTATCACATGCCTGAAAGACTTCATCTATTAATAACTTAAACCATTTCAATTTAATTCCCTGCACACATAATTTAGTGACAAATTGGGCATCCAAGTTGAATTATTCCTTGGTGTATTTACACATGAGATGGATTGCAATCAACTAGCAAGAAAAATGGCCCTCGGGGTAAATAATCAATGAGATGATGGCACCACAACCTCCCCTATATGTACCATACTTGTGATATAGGCTAGGTTCATCATTATTACGACCATGCTTCCTCATAACTTGAAATGCATGGGAGACATATTCCCCCTCCATAGACAACCTTGTTAAAATGTGTACATCCTGCACATGTATAGGGTATTCCCATTCAATCCATATGTAATGCCAAATACCAACAAGTCATGCAACACCACAAAATTATATTTACAGAGAGGTTCAAACATAGGCTTCCAAACTATGGCAATGTTACTAGACTCAAATGGAATGTAATCAAGATAGGCTTTATGTCTAGGAACAAGTAATCATCAATGAAGTTTTTGTTGAGTAGTCTCGTTTTCTCAACCTTCCAATGCAAATCCTATAAAAATTCAACTCTCAAATCATAGAAATCTATTGGAACTGCTTCTTTTTTTCACAGTGTAGCTTTCAGAGCCAAAACCCTTCTTGTCAATGCCTTACAAATCTAATAAAAATAAAACTAGATTTTATCACTCTAAACTATACAAACTCTTGTTAATGCCTTACCCTTCTTGTCAATACCTTACCATTCAGCTTTTGCCAAGAACAATCTGTTATACCAAGCAACATTCTTTAGAAAGATCCTCTTCTAATTTCTCAGGCGAAAAATTAGTTGGTTTTGGTTGGAGAATTTCCTTGTCTTGTATAGGTCTCATCCATGGACACTATGATTTTACGCCTGAGAAATTAGAAGAGGAGTTTTTTGGCAAAATTCACTTGTCTTGTATAGGTTTCAGCAATGGACTCTCAGGCTTAAAGTGCTTCAAAACCTACATACAACAATGACCAAATTACTTCAATTGTCACTAAACAACTTCAATAGCTAAATATTGTCTAACCTTCAATAGATAACTAAAAAACTTATAAGTATTTAAACAAATACATATCGATCCTTATGGGTATGGGGAACAATATCACATCCCGGAAATTGTACAAAAAATTGCAATGGAGGCCAGTTCAGATTTTATCGAAATTACATATTTAGCCCTAGGAGAATCAAAACAATGTTTAGTATAAAATAGAAATAGACACACTGCAACTTGATACCCTTTTGATCCCAAATACACTTTTTTGTAATTCAATATTAAAACTCTTGGACGGGACCGCCAATGACAAACATAAGAGGATTTAAAAGATAAATAAAAAATAAGGGCCATAACCATACTCTAGCTACAAACACAAAAATTGCGATAGCTACCAACTCTAAAGCATATATTTACCCCGAGGCGAATCAAAAAAATCTTGAGAATAAACCATTGTAACAATCATTGATTTTTATCAACACAAAATTAAATCACAAAATCTTTTACAAAATCCAAATGCCACTTATAGCTCAACTTCAGTGTACAAAATAGAAATTGATGTGCTACAACTTGATAGCCTTTGAGCACATTAGACAGGGCCACTATTAAAAAAAAAAAAATAGGGTTTTAAAAGAAGAAAGGAGAAACAAGGAAAATTCTATAACTAGACCATATAATAGAATAAACTTTGCAATTTCAACATATACAATTGAAAACCAACTAATAACTAAATATTGTCAAACCTTCAATAGATAATTAAGAAATTATATAACTATGTGATTTATGAAACATTACTTTGGAGATTATAAAAGAAAAATACACCCTTCAAAACAATGATGCATCATATATATAATTAAAAATTCTAGACCAAACCCCTTATTTATGCTAGTTTCACCCTCGAGTTACAGTGCCATGAGTTGCTTCATGCTCAATAGTTTTTCCATCAAGACAAACCTAGACAAGACAACAAAATCCAAGATTATTCAATGGACATATTTAACCTCCAGGATATTCCTACTCAAGATAATAGATCGCTACATTGGACAATCTAGAATATTAAATAAAATATGCAATTATTTACTATACATTAAGATGCACTAAATTGAGAATGTCAGAACATACCTTGACAATGCTTACAAGCACCTTACCATCCTTTTTTTGGAGTAGCCCCTCATTATCCTAGATTCAAACATCGACTTACTCACTTAGAACAAACTACAAACATGATAGTTATAGAACTAGAAATAACTTATGAATGGGATCCTCTTGGTTTCAAGAATAATTTATTGGAGCTGTCTAATCTTGCAACAAACCTCCCTTGATCTAACAGAGCAACAACGAAGTCAACATTGGCTTTGTTGTTTCTCTGGTGGATCAAGAGAGGTTTGGTCCAATATTAGCCAATTCCTAATTTATTCTCTACTAAACAGGGCCAACCACGTGAAGGTGGAAGCTCTTATGGCCCCTCCCCCCTCTCACATCACTCTCAATTCCCCAATACCCAATCTAACTGATATATTTAGGGTAAAAAATGTAGACAGAAATTTAATATTTTTTCTCACAATATGCTTACTATAGATCGGATCTAAACATAAGGGTAAAAAGCAGATAATTGAAATATAACAAAAATTTGCAGATCACATCAAGAAGATGACCATTGATAGCAATTGAATATCAATTCTTAATATGAACATACTATGAATATAGGTACTGCTGTAAAATAATTCAATGATCTTCAATATGAAACTGAATAGTGAACATAATAAATAATAGTAGTAAAAGAGATAGGGTTAGAAACTTACCTGAGTGTGGAAACCCCCATAGATGTACTCAGTAAAAAGATAAGTGTCAAGCACTTACCTGAGGGCAGACCTTACCAAGTGAGAGAGAGATGACCAACAGGAAAAACAAATCACAGCAGACCCCAAAAACAAGATGACCTCAATCAATCAAAGAACCCTCAGAGACCAGCGTTGCCTTGTAACCATCCACTTTGAGTCATGTTTCTCTTAACACATTAGGAAAACTATGGAGGGTTATGGTAGCCTTCCTTGAGGCATGCCACACAACACAAAGGTACACCAAAGGTCACAAGAGGTAGAGGCAAGTTGACAGTGCCAAGGTTAGGTTGCGGCAGGGTTAAGGAAACCATGGCAAGGCTACCGAGGGGTAGCTACAGGCTGACAATGCCAAGGATATGTTGCGGTAGGGTCAAGGCTATTGAGGGGCAGCTATAGGATGGCAACGCCAAGGATAGGCTGCGGCAGGGTTAAGGCATCCACAACAAGGTTGTCGAGGGGAAACTACAAGCTGGCAGTGCCAAGGTTAGGTTGTGGCAGGGTCAAGGCTGTCGAGGGGTAGCTACAGGCTGACAGCGCCAAGGATAGGTTGTGGCAGGGTCAAGGATGTTGAGGGGCAGCTACAGGCTGACAGCGCCAAGGATAGGCTGCGACAGGGTCAATGAAGCCACAACAAGTCTGTTGAGGGGCAACTATAGGATGACAGTGCCAAGGATAGGCTGTGACAGGGTCAAGGCAGCCACAAAAAGGCTGTCGAGGGGAAACTATAGGCTGATAGTGCCAAGGATAGGTTGTGGCAAGGTCAAGGATGCCGAGGGGCAGCTACAGGCTGACAATGCTAAGGATAGGTTGCGACAGGGTCAAGGAAGCCATGACAAGGATGTCGAAGGGCAACTATAGGCTGACAGTGCCAAGGATAGGTTGCGGCAGGGTCAAGGAAGCCATGGCAAGGCTTTTGAGAGGCAGCTACAGGCTGACAACACCAAGGATAGGCTGCGATAGGGTCAAAGCAGCCACGACAAGGCTGTCGAGGGGAAGATACAGGCTGACAGTTGTTGGATCATGTTGTCATTGATGCCAATGGTTTGATTGATTGATGTCATTGATTGATGTCAAGTGATTGATTGATGTCAAAGGATTGATTGACTGATGATTTATGTAATATAATATGTATTGTCCTTGATGAGAATGCATAGATGAAGATGGATCAATGAGTTGTCACTGATAAATGATGAAGATGGATCAATGTGGTTCCATTGGTATATGATGCATTGTTGGAAAAATGTATAGATGACTCATTATTGTCTTATCATGATTGATAAGGTGCATAAATGGATGAACTCCAAAGTGGTCCCCTTATGGTGAAAGCCCTCACGAGAAGACGCTTTGCAGATTGAGTTATCCTAGAAGAATGGTTGGAGGACCCATGCTCTCATTATTGTCTTATCATGATTGATACGGTGTACAAACAGATGAAATCCCAAGTGGTCCCCTTATGGTGAAATCCCTCACGGGAAGACGCTTTACGGATTGAGTTATCCTAGAATAAATGTTGGAGGACCCATGCTTGTATGAGGAATAACGAGATGAAGATCAAGGAAATTGTTGGTGAAACTATCCTAGATGGATAGTGCTTATCATGCCATTTCTGGTGGTATGTGGAATGTCACATAAATCCTCCTGGTTTGAGAGCTATGGCCTTACAAAGATGAAGGACCTTCACATGAAGGCTTGAAGCCCCCAAAGTCAAAGAAGTCAAAGTGACCTAAAAGAAGAAATGATAAAATAAGGTGACAAAATCAAGAAGGAATATTTATGGAAAGTGGTTGACCCTAAAAATAAGGAAAATAGGTTGAGTGGGCTAGAAATGGGTTAGTATTATTTATTCAAGTTGGATTATTTAAATAATCAAGAGAAGTGACAAAATCAAGAAATGATCAAGTAAGGTGACAAAATCAAGAAGGAATATTTATAGAAAGTGGTTAACCCTAAAAATAAGGAAAATAGGTTAAGTGACCTAGAAATGGGTTAATAGTATTTAAATGATAAATTAAAGTGACAAATTCAAGGTGGATTATTTAAATAATCAAGAGAAGTGACAAAATCAAGAAATGATAAAGTAAAGTGACAAAATCTATAAAGGAATATTTAAATGTTAAAGTATTGGAGAACTTTCTATTTATGGAAAGTGGTTAACCCTAAAATAAAGAAAATAGGTTAAGTGACCTAGAAATGGGTTAAGTGACATAAAAATGGGTTAAGTGACCTAAATGATGAAAGTATAAATAAGATAGCAATGGTATCTTGTAGATCATCCTTTTTGTGGATCAATGGAGAGCTTCTTGTGGGAATATATTTTGGAGTATTGATGGAGAGCTTCTTGTGAGAGC
>ML779509.1:184572-201774 GCA_009831015.1 Picea engelmannii | reverse complement strand
AGGTAGTAAAGTGGATTCTCAGGTATTTGAGAGGTACTACTACTCATGCATTATGTTTTGGAGGTTCAGACACTTTTCTACAGGGATATGTTGATTCAGATATGGCAGGTGATAAAGACAGCAGGAGGAGCACCACAGGGTATATTTTTACTATAGGTGGAACAACAGTAAGTTGGATTTAGAAATTGCAAAAGGTTGTTGCACTTTCAACAACAGAGGCAGAGTATGTTGTTGCTACAGAGGCTAGTAAAGAGATGATTTGGTTACAAAGGTTTATGGAGGAATTGGGAAAGAGGCAGGAGAACAACAGGTTGTACTGTGACAGTCAGAGTGCCATTCACCTTGAAAAGAACTCAGCCTTCCATTAGAAGACTAAGCATATACAGTTGAGGTACCACTTCATACGATCCACCTTGGAAGATGGACATTTGAAGCTGGAAAAGATACACACTAGCAAGAATCCTGCAGACATGTTAACAAAGAGAGTAACCAGGGAGAAATCGAGTTCCTGCTCAGTTTCAGTTGGTCTTCAAGAATGAATATGAAGATGAGAAATTTGCCAGGTCCAAGAATGTTCAAAGTCCATCATATACCACAGCGGTGGAGTTGTTGAGATCAGTCTCCAAGTGGGAGATTGTTGGTTGTGGAACCTGATTATCTTCTTGATTCAGAGGTCCTTGCTTTCAACCATGTTTATACCCCATGAAGTATTTACACCCTAGAAGTATGTACACTCTTACACGCGGGGGAGTGCAGAGGGGCGGTACCCCCTCTGCGGGGTCTAGGGGAGCTATCCCCCCTGCTGGGGGGTCTAGGGGCAAGCAGGCCCCTAGCGGGGGTTCAGGGGCGAAGCCCCCAAAGGAAAAATTGCCTTGTAAATGTATATTGTAATTTCATTATAAATCTGGACCGTTCATTATAAGGTCGCAGATCTAACAGTAGAGATTATGTTAGGGTTTTTTGCCCTAGAAGGAAACCCTCTTTTATGAGGGAAATGTATTGCAGCTATGGTGGAGGGTGAATATTGTATTCTGAGATAGGAGTCTATGAGAAAAAGAAGAGGAAGTTATAGTGGGTTTGTTGTAGGTTGTATCCCTTCATTTGCTGGGTAATAATAAAGGAAGGACCTGGCAATTTCTCTAGTGGACGTAGCCCACACTGGGTGAACCACGTAAATCTGTGTCTCTCTTGTATTGTGTATCTTCTGTGTTTTGTTTCTGCATTTGTTTTATTTTATTGCTCTGCAGTCCTATTTTCCTAACAGAAACAAGAGCCTTCGGCCCTAAACCTTAATTAGAAATCTCAAGCACCAAGTATGAGTCCTAAAACTACCACATATTACCTTTATAGGGTATCATTAATGTACAAATGGGATATGGGATCCGTGACTAGGTTATTAATTATGAACCAATAATTAGTATTAAGGTCTAACCAATGTCAAGGGAGAGAAATAATGGCCTTATGTCCTAGATGAAGAGTCTCAAGTAAAGCACCAAAAAGAAAAACCATGAAGATTCTCAAGTTATGTCATTGAAATCATCCTTGAACCATGACACTAGACCTTCATATGGTATCTTGGGCCTACTAGAGGGATAATGATAAAGATTTGATGAAATGAAGCCACTTAAAGGGGACAACCTCCCTAATTAGTGATGATATAAACCTTGAGTTACATATATGGTGCAAAAAAATTCCTAATGACGCCCATATCCCACCGGAAGGTCAAATATCTCTTAAATAAGATCTACATGATTATTTGAGGCCTAGTTCATGGCCCTTGAATTGTGAATGATGCCCATATCCCACCCAAGCACCATAGTCTATTAAATAGGATAGATGTGGTGGTTTGAGGCCTTGTTAATGGCCAATGAGCCAAAGAAAATATGTTTAGGAACTAAGGCTCGTTTTTTCCTCTCTAGTCATGGTAGAGTTCTTATGACCCATTCTTATTGTTAAAAACATACTAATGGTGCCCATATTCCTAGTTGGAGTCCTTGTTCATGACCATTAAACACATTAAAGCTTCGTTTAGGGCCTAAGGCACTTGTTTTCATCCCTCAATGATGGTATATTCCTTTAATCCTATATGTGGTGTGAACAAACTCTAATGGAACCCATATCCCACTTAGAGGCTAAAGATTATTTAGAAAGGATATACATGCTTGTTCAAGGCCTAGTGCCTGGCCCTTAAACTCAAAAAGATTCATTGTGGACCCAAGTTCCTTGTTTTCCTCCCTTCAACATGGTATAGTCCCTAAGATCCATTCTTACTCTTTAAAAAAACATATCAATGATGCTAAAGATACCGCACAAAGGTGAAACATCCCCTGCATAGGTCTTGTCTAGTTTGGAGAAAGTGTCTCCAAATTAAGCTTGCCCTTGCCACTTGCGCCCACTTGCCCTTCTCTTCTGACCTTATATATACAATATTTCAACATTTCAATACATTCATCAATCTTCTAGTTGATCATCTTCGTCGAACTGACCATCCATATCATCTGGTTCATATAAGGTGTTGTAAGGATTGACCGTATCAACATCATCATCAATGTACTCATTTCCAAGCAATATATCTTCATCATGGATATCATCATCAAGATCTGCATTGCCTCCTACTAGTACATTTGGTTCATCTCCTTCAGGCTCTTCATCTGATACATCTGCTACATCAGCTACCTGTTCCTCTGCATCATCTTCTTCTTCAAGATCATTTTCTTCCTCTACAATATTATACTTTACTGGCCTTCCTCTTGGATCATACCTAACAACAAATGACCAACCTGCTTTAACTGGAACCTTTGAGTAGAATACTTGTTCGCATTGGCTTGGAAGAACATAATGATCTATTCCTGGCTCAAATGACCTTGTATTAACCATGGTAAATCCGTTATCATGTAGAATAACAGTTCTATCAGGATCACGTTCATTCATTCGTAGCCTATCCATTTGACGTCAAACAAAACCATTTTGAAGGATTTAAAGTCACACTCAAGTATGTCCTCCAAATACCCATAGTATCGATTTTCAGAGACTTCGAGATGTCTGTCACTTCTAGAGGAAAAATTAATGACCTCGAAGACTGTAGTTATCCCACAATCAGAAGTTTTCTTCTTTTCGTCCAACTTTTTGATGTGAAATTTATGACCATTGCACCACATAGCCTTGTGATGTTTCAACTGCAATATGCCAGACACATAAAACATATTTCACATAACTTGTAATGTATAAATGGGAAAAACACATTGACACTAAGATTAATAATTTATGAAATAACATAATGAAATTATATTGGATGAATAGCATGCTTGCCTATTTATCTTTCAAACCATGTGCTAAATCAATTCCCTGTTGCGTAAGATTTGTATCTCCATTAGGATGAGCTTCTATAACCAATGTAGACACCCCTTCCCATGATAACCTACCTTCACGTTGTATGCAACTATCAATCCATACCTTCATCAATTCAAGATTGTTTCTAATGTATATATGTAGTGCATCCCACTCTCGACCAACTACATCAGAAAATCATAATTCACCAATATATGTTAGTTAGCAAGGTATAAAATATTAATAATTGATGAAAGCATAAAAATTAAATAAGTACGATACACATAAAAAGTAAAATTCAGATGTATTATAAACCTAATTACCTTTCACTTCGTCATTCTACCTTTCCCCAACAGGTGCTCCCCTTCAAATTTTTTAATGGAGTTCACATCCCAAATGCGATCCACATGCATATTTGCAGCTAATTTAGGAAGATATTGACTAATATACACCATCGATTGATATAACATATATCCCTCCACCATAGAACTTGTTAGAAAAATAGGACCGCAGAGCAATAAAATAAAACAAATACGGAAACAAAACATAGAAGATACACAATACAAGAGAGACACAAATTTACGTGGTTCACCCAGTGTGGGCTATGTCCACCAGAGAAATTGCCAGGTCCTTCCTTTATTATTATCCAACAAATGAAGGGATACAACCTACAACAAAATCTGTTGTAACTTCCTCTTCCTTCTCTCACAGTCTCCTCTCTCAAAATACCATACTCACCATAATGCATAGCCACAACACATTTCCCTCGTAATAGAAGGTTGCCTTCTAGGGAAAAAAACCCTAACATAATTTCTACTGTTAGATCTGTGAGCTTATAATGAATGATCCAGATTTACAATGGAATTACAATATACATTTACAAGGCAATTTTTCCTTCGGGGGCTTCGCCCCCGAACCCCCCACTTGGGGGGATAGGCCCCCAGACCCCGCAGATGGGGTACCGTCCCCTATGCACTCCCCCACATGGAAGAGTGTACATACTTCTGGGGTGGAAAGTCTTCATGGGGTATAAACATGGCTGAAAAGCAAGGACCTCTGAATTAGGAACATAATCAGGCTCCACAACCAACAATCTCCCACTTAGAGACTGATCCCAACAACTCCACCACTGTTGTATATGCTAGAACCTAAACTTTCTTGGACCTGGAAAATTTCTCATCTTCATCTTCATTCTTGAAGACCAATTGAAACTGAGCAGGAACTCAGTTTCTCTATGGTTACTCCCTTTGTTAACATGTTTGCAGGATTCTGGCTAGTGTGTATCTTTTCCAACTTCAAATTTCCATCTTCCAAGGTGGATTGTATGAAGTGGTACCTCAACTATATATCCTTAGTCTTCAAATGGAAGGTTGAGTTCTTTGCAAGATGAATTGCACTCTCACTATCATAGTACAACCTATTCTTCTTCTTCTTCTTTCCCAATTCCTCCATAAACCTTTGTAACCAAATCATCTCTTTACTAGCCTCTGTAGCAACAACATACTCTGCCTCTCTTATTGAAAGTGAAACAACCTTTTGCAGTTTCGAAATCCAACTTACTGTTGTTCCACCTATAGTAAAAACATACCCTGTGGTGCTCCTCCTACTATCTTTATCACCTGCCATATCTGAATCAACATATCCCTGTAGAAAAGTGTCTGAACCTCCAAAACATAATGCATGAGTAGAAGTACCTCTCAAATACCTGAAAATCCACTTTACTGCCTCCCAATGTTCTTTACCTGGATTGTTCATATACCTGCTCACAACTCCCACTGCATGTGCAATATCTAGTCTTGTGCAAATGATGCAGGCGAGAGTGTTCCTACACCTCAGACTCACCCACTCATAGGATCTTTGATTTCACTCCCTCATGAGCCGAATTAGCTCCTTGGATTCCCTAAGGAATCACTGCTGCAACAACCCAATCCACAGGTCCTTCTTCACCCTTCACGACTTCTGCATCTAACCGCAGTTATCCCTGACTCTGTATCGGGGTTCGGGGTTTCACACTTCCTATTATCGAGAGTCATTGTCCTCTCGATTCCCTGATTTCCGATGTGCTCCTTTTCCTTTATGCGCAGGCCCTCCTAGCTCAGCTCCCGCCATATGACCACTACCTCCGCAACCGTGGCCTTACCTCGCAACCTCACAACCTCGCCAATTGAACCGTTGAGTTTTCACCTTCCTATTCCATGAGTTCCTGAGTTGCGAGAATTCAACGGAGTGTTGACTCCTATCTCCAAGCGACGTGTGTCCACCCATCACCCGCGTGGTCCCACCTTATGCTCTGTCACGTTTCCACATGAACCTCGACTCCTCGACACTTCGTGATTCGTGAATCCTAACACCAATACTTCGGGATTTCTCGTGGCGAGATCTCGAGGGCTTCGTGCCACCTGTATTCCACTCGCCGACTCCGCTATGGCCCACGCTATCCTCCAGCTGTCGGGATATCGCTTCTCGCAACCTCTCGATCCCCATGGACAAATCCTTGAGTCTTTCCTTGCGAGACCCTGATACGCGATCCCACGTGCAGATCCAATGGTCCTCTTACGATTCGGATCCAACGGCTATCTCCTCCTCACTCCTCGCGTCCTCATGACTTTGAATACCCAATGTTTGGGCTCTCAACCTGTGAACTCCTGAGTTTGCAAGATCTCTCGATCTCTCACCACCTGTCCTCCCCAGATGGATGGCTACGATCCTCTCGCCTCTTCATCCATTCGCGTCCTCGCACCTTGCGATTTTGAATACCCAATACTTGGGCTCTAACCCTGCGAACTCCCGAGTTCGCAAGATCTCTCGATCTCTACCACCTGTCCTCCTCATATGGATGACCACAATCTTCTCGCCATTTCACTGCTCGTGAAGTCGAATGGCTTCCTCTTCCAACCTCCGATGCCTGAGTCCCCGATGTGGGTAACCTCGTGACACGCATCCACTCCCAAACGAATGGTCTAGATCCTCATCGAGATTTCTCCCCTACTGTTCACAAAAGCTTAACCTCCATGCAACTTCTTGTAGATCCTACGGCTGTCGGTTATCTACCCCAGATCTGACGACCCAGATCTGTTCTCCTTGTGCGCTCTTCTCCGGCTGCTCCTTGGGCTTGAAAACCAACGGTCCAGATTCTATCGGCTAATCCAACGGCCGATGTTGCTCCTCCCGAGCTTTGGCACTCTTTCTCCCTACACTTGGAAGAAATTCAAATTTCCAAAGACCTCGACCTCTGTTTGTTCCTCTGCGAGCTCCATAACCACAAGCCTCGCCACGCGTATACAACGATGTTCTTCCTGAGCTTTCTCCTCCTCCTAAACCGTCTAAGTATTCTTCGACTCTTGTGTCTCTGCAGAGTCTTCCCATATTAAAGTGCTATCTCTTCTGAGCTTTCAAAACCACTCAGACCCCTTGGGGGATTTTTTTCTTCTTCTCCCTCAGATGGAGAATGAAATGGATACCCTCCTGGTTATCCTTCTGCTCAAGCGACCCTCTCGCTGAGTCCTTATGGGAGTTCAGCAACCCAACAAAAGTCCCTTAATGGACTCTTCTTTCATGAACTCAAAGAGTTCTCTTCTCCTTCTGTGCCTATCTACACACTTCCCCGATGCCCTCCTGGCGAAGTATCTTCTCTTCCACAGAACACTCCAACGATTCTATCTCCTTATGTGCACCCTTTGTAGCTGCTCAATGCCCACTTGGTAGAGCCTCTCAGAATCCTCAGTGATTCTGGTCTTCTCCGAACTCACGGCAGAGTTCTTTCCCCAGCACCTCGTGCTTACACTCGATGCCCACCTAGCAGAGTTCCTACAGAATCCTCAATGATTCTCTCTGCAACTGTGTCTCAGATACACAGCCTTGGCCCCTGAGGTGTTCAACAACCTTACAGGTCTTCTTCTCCTGAGTTGTTGACTTCAGTCTTGTGCCTCAGCACATCTTTGTCTAACTCCGCAGAGTTCAGAAGTGCATCCTTTGTGCACGGCTCTCAGAACCCTCAACGTTCTGGCACACCCTCCTAGTGTGAAGCCTCAAAGACCTTCAACCTGAAATCACACCAACTCCTATAGAATGCATCAACAATCATACATTCACAACATACATAGGGAACACACACAGACATCCATATACACAAAAATGCAGGAAAAACTGCTCTGTTTATATTAACAAATGGCAAATGCCTGTAATTACAATGGTGTTCCTGAGCTCTCTCTAGCTCCTCTCCTACAACCACTCTAACTCTCTATTCTAGCTCAACTTGTCTAACTCCACTAACTCAAAATGAGATCTAAAATCTCTTTTACCTCAGGGCTCAATCGAGCACTTCCCTCTAGGTCCACCTACTCTAATAAATTACATTCAATGGCTATCTAGTCCAGCGCCTGGATCTAGATCTCAGTCGATCTAGCATTAAAGCCGATCCTATCTACTGCATGCACAAAGTCACGGCTTCCATGGCTCACCAGCCTAAGCATTTAATTACATTGAATTTCAAATTTCAAATGAGGCTGCGCCTCTCTTAAATGCGCGATTTGAACTCGCGGACATGGCTGGTTAGCTGGCTAGCTGACATGGAGTGATGCTTCTGCATCATACTCCACAGCTGCAAAATCATGAGCTCTTGTTCATGCACTTCCCTTCTAAGGGGTTGGAAATCCTTCTGGATCCCAAATAAGTCTTTGGAGCTTCCCATCTGCTCCATTTTGCTGCTGCTGCTACTTCTGCTTTACTACTGCTGCTGTCGCTTTTCTGCCCAGCTTCTCCTCGCTGGCATTTTCTGATGACTCTACCATCAACCTTTTGATATCTTCTATCACTCCATCCAGCTTCTCCAGTGGCTGGTCCTGTTGTTGCAGTCTCCTCAGCTGCAAAAATTTTCTGCAATTGGGCAGATCACTATGATCTCCCATGCCATCTTCTTCATCTTCATCTTCATCTGTGGCCTCAAGTTGCCACTCTGCTGCAGACTTCAACTCTGCAGTCTCCTTTTGACTGACTTGCTATCCATTCATCGCCTTTTCTGGTAGCTCAACTTCTGTTAGTTCTTTTGTTGGCCCCAGATTGTTCAACCAATCCTCCAACATTTTCAGCTCCATCTCCCATGGAGTGATAATTTTACCTGCCTGTTCTCCGGCTTCCTCTGCTGCTAGCTTCAGTGCTACAGCTTCTTTCTTTTCAGCCCCCTGGATGAAACTAATGAGCTATCCCTCAGAATGCTCATCCTCTTTTCTTTCTTCTGCTTGGGCATTCTGCACCATCTGCACCAATCCATCTTGGACAGACATCATCAGTTCTAGTTTTCTTTTGTCAGTCACAGCTGACTGTTCATCTGCTATTGTTGTATCATCTGCAACACAATTTTCTGCCTCCCCCTGTGCAGATGGTAGCAATATCCCAATTCCCCCAATCATCAGAAGATCATCCTGATCTCCCACCTCTGTCAGCTGCACCTGCTAATCCAAATTTATCTCTGAATTTATGAGACCCTCAGACAGTCTCATCTTCTTTGTCAGCTCCTCTGGCTGAGTCTGCCTCATCAATTCATCCCTTCCCATCTAGCAATACGGGATGCTTCCACTGCTTTCCTGCCAGACCATGAGATCAACTGATCCCATCTTCATCAGCACTCCTTGCTGGATTGAACTCTTCATCGAGCCCATGAGACCTTCAGATGGCCTCGCATTTTCATCTCTGCCCTCCTGGCAGTCTTCTATGCTTCCACTGCCCTCTTGGTAGTCTTCGAGATCCCTCAGCGATATCCTTTCATCATTGCTTAGCTGACAATGTAAAATCCCCTCACTGTCCTTTTGACAGTTCATGAGATCTTCAGCCGATCTCATCTCTGTTCCCTTGCCCATCTGGCCATTTGGAAACCTTCCACTGCCCTCCTGGCAGTCTATGAGATCCCTCAGTGATCTCTCATCATTTCCCTCCTGGCAAATTGAAATTCCATGGCTGTCCTCCTGACAGTCCATGAGATCCTCAACCGATCTCAACTCGTTTCCCTCATGGAAATATGGAATTTCTTCTCCTCTGCTCTCCTGGCAAACTATGAGATCCTCAGCCGATCCCAATTCATCTTCTTCATCATCCCAATCATCAAGACCTTTTCCAGTCTCTAGCCAACAGTGATCAATTATCCTTTCTTCTGTGGCCTTGAGGTTTTCAGCATACCTCAACCATTTTCTCAACATCCCGCGCTGCCCTCTGGCCATCAACTCCTTAACTGGCCATTTTGTTTTTTCCTTCTCCATGGGCAATTCACGCATTCGTCTCCTCCTCCTATCCTGCCACATCCGCAGTTCGAACTTCTCTATGTCTGCCTTTAATTCATAGAGTTCTCTTGTCATTTCTTTATCAAATTCGGCAAGATTTTCTACCTTGCTCTTCTTCCTATGGCCTTCAGTAGCCATCTTGTTGTATCTATCTACCTCCCTGACAGATCTGCTACTGTCACTCCTGCAATCCTGAGTGCTCAGCTTCATCCTATAGTCCTGCTGACTGTCTCCTTGACTGTTGCCTACCTGCAAACAATCATTACAGAGTCCTTAGCAACTTTGTCTTCTTCCTGCCTCCTTTGTCTGCAAGATACAAACAGAATCCAGCTCTAATACCACTTGACGAGTGTATCAGAGTGATTTCCTCCTCCTTCCTCTCTTCCTGCCTGAAATATACAGACAAGAACTAGCTCTGATACCACTTGATGCAGGTGAGAGTGTTCCTACACCTCAGACTCACTCGCTCATAGGATCTTTGATTTCACTCCCTCGTGAGATGAATTAGCTCCTTGGATTCCCTCGGGAATCACTTTTGTAACAACCTGATCCACAGGTCCTTCTTCACCCTTCACGGCTTCTGCATCTAACCGCAGTTATCCCCAACTCTGTATCGGGGTTCGGGTTTTCACACTTCCTATTATCGAGAGTCACTATCCTCTCGATTCCCTGATTTCCAATGTGCTCCTTTTCTTTTATGTGCTGGCCCTCCTAGCTCAGCTCCTGCCATATGACCACTACCTCCGCAACCGTGGCCTTACCTCACAACCTCGCAACCTCGCCAGTTGAACCGTCGAGTTTTCACCTTCCCATTCCACGAGTTCCTGAGTTGCGAGAATTCAATGGAGTGTTGACTACTATCTCCAAGCGACGTGTGTCCACCCATCGCCCGCGCGGTCCCACCTTATGCTCTGTCACGCGTCCACATGAACCTCAGCTCCTCGGCACTTCGCGATTCATGAATCCTAACGCCAATACCTCGGGACTTCTCGTGGCGAGATCCCGAGGGCTTCGTGCCACCTGTATTCCACTCGCCGACTCTGCTATGGCCCATGCTATCCTCCAGCTGTCAGGATATCACTTCTCACAACCTCGTGATCCCTGTGGCCAAATCCTTGAGTCTTTCCTTGCGAGACCACGATACGTGATCCCACATGCAGATCCAATGGTCCTCTTATGATCCAGATCCAACGGCTATCTCCTCCTCGCTCCCCGCGTCCTCATGACTTTGAATACCCAATGTTTGGGCTCTCAACCTGCGAACTCCTGAGTTCACGAGATCTCTCGATCTCTCACCACCTGTCCTCCCCAGATGGACGCCTACGATCCTCTTGCCTCTTCGTCACTTCGTGTCCTCGCGCCTCGCGACTTTGAATACCCAATACTTGAGCTCTAACCCTGCGAACTCCCGAGTTCGCGAGATCTCTCGATCTCTGCCACTTGTCCTCCTCAGATGGATGACCACAATATTCTTGCCATTTCGCTGCTCGTGAAGTCGAATGGCTTCCTCTTCCAACCTCCGATGCCCGAGTCCCTGATGTGGGTAACCTCGTGACATGCGTCTGCTCCCAAATCCTCATTGAGATTTCTCCCCTGCTGTTCACAAAGGCTAAACCTTTGTGCAACTTCTTGCAAATCTGACGGCTGTCGGTTATCTACCCCAGATCTGATGACCCAAATCTATTCTCCTTGTGCGCTCTTCTCCAGCTGCTCCTTGGGATTGAAAACCAACAGTCCAGATTCTATCGTCTAATCCAACGGCCGATGTTGCTCCTCCCTATCTTTGGCTCTCTTTCTCCGTGCACTTGGAAGAAATTTGAATTTCCAAAGGCCTCGACCTCTGTCTATTCCTCTGCGAGCTCCACAACCATGAGCCTCGCCACACGTATACAACACTATCCTTCCTGAGATTTCTCCTCCTCCTGAACTGTCTAAGGATTCTTCGGCTCTTGCGTCTCTGCAGAGTCTTCCTATATTAAAGTGCTATCTCTTCTGAGATTTCACAACCACTCAGACCCCTTGGGGGATTTTGTTCTTCTTCTCCCTTAGATGGAGAATGAAATGGATACCCTCCTGGTTATCCTTCTACTCAAGCGACCCTCTCACTGAGTCCTTATGGGAGTTTAGCAACCCAGCAAAAGTCCCTTAGTGGACTCTTCTTTCAGCTCCAGAACTCAAAGAGTTCTCTTCTCCTTATGTACCTATCTGCACACTTCCTCGACGCCCTCCTGGCGGAGTATCTTCTCTTCCACAAAACACTCCAACGATTTTGTCTCCTTATGTGCACCCTTTTCACCTACTCAATGCCCACTTGGCAAAGCCTCTCAGAATCCTCAGTGATTCTGGTCTTCTCCGAACTCACGACAGAGTTCTTTCCCTAGCACCTCGTGCTTATGCTCGATGCCCACCTAGCAGAGTTCCTACAGAATCCTCAATGATTTTGTCTGCAACTGTGTCATAGATAGATAGCCTTGGCCCCTGAGGTGTTCAGCAAACTCACAGGTCTTCTTCTCCTGAGTTGTTGACTTCAGTCTTGTGCCTCAGCACATCTTTGTCTAACTCCGCAAAGTTCAGAAGTGCATCCTCTGTGCACAGCTCTCAGAACCCTCAGCGTTCTGTCACACCCTCCTAATGTGAACCCTCAAAGACCTTCAACCTGAAATCACACCAACTCCTGCAGAATGCATCAACAATCATACATTCACAACATACATAGGGAACACACACAGACATCCATATACACAGAAATGTAGGAAAAATTGCTCTGTTTATATTAACAAATGGAAAATGCCTATAATTACAATGGTGTTCCTGAGCTCTCTCTGGCTCCTCTCCTACAACCACTCTAACTCTCTATTCTAGCTCAACTTGTCTAACTCCACTAACTCAAAATGAGATCTAAAATCTCTTTTACCCGAGGGCTCAATCGAGCACTTCCCTCTAGGTCCACCTACTCTAATAAATTACATTCAATGGTTGTCTAGTCCAGGGCCTGGATCTAGATCTCAGCTGATCTAGCATTAAATCCAATCCTATCTACTGCCTGCACAAAGGCACGGCTTCCATGGCTCACCAGCCTAAGCATTTAATTACATTGAATTTCAAATTTCAAATGAGGTTGTGCCTCTCTTAAATGTGTGATTTGAACTCGCGGACATCGCTGGTTAGCTAGCTGGCTGACATGGAGCAATGCTCCTGCATCAGCAAACCATTGCATACATCAAGTTGCCAACTGCTAATGAATAAGGGACCCTGGATATGTATTCTATCTCCTCCTGTGTCTTGGGACACATTTCCTTAGTTAATTTGAAATGGCTGGCCAAAGGTGTACTAACTGGTTTTGCATTCTGCATTCTAAACCTCTCCAACACCTTCTCTATGTACTAACCTTGAGACAATGTCAATTTGCGATTTTTTATGTCTCTTGCTATTCTCATGCCAAGGATTTTCTTTGTAGCAACCAAATCCTTCATCTCAAATGAATTGGATAATTTATTCTTGAGGATATTTATATCCCGCATATTAGACCCTTCAACAAGCATGTCATCTACATACAATATCAAGATAATATAGCTTCCATTTTCTAGCCTTTTAAAATAAACATAGTGATCAGAATGACATCTATTATAACCTTGTTCTGTCATAAACCTATCAAAATTATAATACCACTGTCTTGGATCTTGATTTAGGCTATACAATCTCTTCTTCAACCTGCATAACAAATTCTCCTTCCCTTTGACCTCATACCCCTGTGGTTGTTGCATATAAATCTCTTCCTCCAAATCCCCATGGAGAAAAGCTATTTTTACATCTAACTGTTCAATATGCAAATCTTCTACTACCACAAGACTTAAAATAGTCCTACTTGAAGTCATTTTAACAACAGGAGAACATATTTCATCAAAATCTATACCTTTCTTTTGTGCAAACCCCTTTACAACAAGTCTAGCCTTGTACTGCTTTTCTCCTCCATCTTCTTCCTTCAACTTGTAAACCCATTTATTCTGCTATGCTCCTTTTCCCGCAGGCAACTGAAACAAGTCCCAAGTCTGGTTATTTGCCAAGGAATCCATTTCCTCTTTCATGCCTTGCTCCCACTTCTTTTTGGTGTCTACCTACATTTCCTCTTCATAACATTCTGCTTCACCAGAATTAGTCAACAATAAATAATACAATGAAGGAGAGTATCGTTCAGGGGGTATACTTAACCTAGTAGATCTTCTAACAACACTTGCAGGTGTTTGAGGTACATGTTGCTCCTGTTGTTGTGCATTTTGATTTTCAAGTTCCTTTGGAATTTCTTTTTCAGTGATCTCATCAAGCATTGTGTATTCTTGTTTTTCTTCTTCCTGTTTCTTTCCCTGCAACTGATCTTTGTACATGACCTTCTCATTGAATATGACATATCTACTCCTAATGATTTTGTTATTTTCATAATCCCATAATTGATAACCAAAATCATTAACACCGTATCCAATAAAGGTACACTTCTTGGATTTAGACTCAAGCTTTGTTCTATTTTCTTTATCAATATGGACAAATGCTTCACAACCGGAAATTTTCAAAAAAGAATAGTTTACCTTTTTTCTTATCCATTCCTCCGATGGAATTCTACCATCCAATGAGCTTGAAGATCCTCTGTTTATTAAGTAAACAATAGTATCTACAACATCTACCCAGAACTGTAAGGGCAAACCGGCATGCAATCTCATACTCCTTGCACACCCCATGATTGTCCTATTCATCCTTTCTGACACACCATTTTCTTGTGGTGTTCTTGGAATTGTCTTCTCTCTACGAATCCCATGGTATGAACAGTAATCATCAAACTCCTTGCTGCAATATTCACCTCCATTATCTGATCTGAGACACTTCAAACTTTTTCCTGTCTCATTCTCAACTAAAGCTTTCCATTTCTTAAAAGTATCAAAAACATCATACTTTTGTCGAATGCAATAAACCCAAGTTTTTCTAGTTGCATCATCAATAAAAGTAACATAATAACGAAAGCCACCAAGAGATGATACCTGAGCTGGTCCCCATACATCTGTATGCACAATCTCTAGCCTTTCATTCTTCTTTTCTTTTTCGACTCTGAGAAATATGACTCTCTTTTGTTTTCCATAAACACAATGCTCACAGAAGTCCAAATCAGTTTGATTAAGATCTGGCAACAAATTTCTTTTGTGAAGTATCTACTTACCCTTCTCACTCAAGTGTCCCATCCTATGATGCCATAGTGTTTTATCCACTCCTGTAGAAGCTAAAGAGATAGAAGACTCAGTATTACCAGTACATAAATACAATGTACCTACCTTCTCTCCTTTTGCTATCACCAGTGATCCTTTGATGACCTTCCATGTCTTATCTGTAAATATGGATATACAACCTTGACTTGCCAACTGCCCTGTTGAAATTAGATTTTTCCTTAAATATGGAACATTTCTTACCTCTTTCAACAACCATTGGTTTCCATTGCATTGCTTTATTTTTACCTTTCCCATTCCAACAATTTTACATGGTGCATCATCACCCAAATGAACCTATCCAAAATCACCTTGAACATAATCTAGAAAATGTTTCCTATGGGGTGTGGCATGAAATGAAGCCCCAGAATCTACTACCCAAGACTCAGAAATATTATCTATAGAAAGAATCAAAGCATCTTGTAACACATCACCTGTTACATTTTCTTCCTGATTTCTCTCTTGTTTTCCATCTCTTTGTTTCTTTGGAGCTCTGCAATATTTCTTCAGATGTCCTTTCTTCCCACAATTCCATCACTCTATCTTTCCAAGTCTGGATTTGGATCTACCCTTCCTATAATTCTTGCGGTTCCCTAATCCCTTTCCTCTATCCTTTTGCCTTCCCCTATTCTCCATGTTCAACACATTACCTGATGTCTCACCTGTGCTTTTCCATCACATTTCCTCACTGAGGATAACACCAACAACATCATCAAATTTTAAATTATTTGAACCAGAGACAGAGTTACTTACAACCATGACCAAGCCATTTCAGCTTTCTGGCAATGAGCACAATATTAGAAGAGCCCTAACCTCATCATCAAACTCCACTTTTACAGAACTTAGTTGATTAGTAACCATATTAAATTCATTTAAATGATCTGCAACAGACCCACCTTATGACATCTTCATATTAAATAATCTCTTCATTAGAAATGCCTTATTAGACGCTGAAGGTTTTTCATACAGTTTAGCCAACGCGTCCATCAAATCCTTCGTTGTCTTTTCTTTCGAAATATTGAAAGCCACCGATGCTGCCAAGCTCAGCCATATCGTTCCTAGAGCCTTTCTGTCAAGAATTTCCCATTCTTTGTCCTTCATGGCCGTCAGCTTCTTTGCTACTCCACCTAGTGGTAGGAATAGATTATTTTGATACAAATAATCTTCCATCTGCATCTTCCACAACTGGTAGTTTTGGCCGTTAAATTTCTTGACCGTAAAATTTCCATCTTCCGACATTGCTCCCACTCGAACTAGGAACCCTCTTTTCCTGCGAGTTACCTTTCACTCTTATACCAATTTTTAGAAAAACAGGACCGCGAAGCGATAAAATAAAACAAATGCGGAAACAAAACACAGAAGATACACAATACAAAAGAGACACAAATTTATGTGGTTCACCCAGTGTGGGCTACGTCCACCAGAGAAATTGCCAGGTCCTTCCTTTATTATTATCCAACAAATGAAGGGATACAACCTACAACAAAACATGTTGTAACTTCCTCTTCTTTCTCTCACAGTCTCCTCTCTCAAAATACCATACTCACCATAATGCATAGCCGCAATACATTTCCCTCATAACAGAGGGTTGCCTTCTAGGGAAAAAAACCCTAACATAATTTATACTGTTAGATCTGTGACCTTATAATGAACGGTTCAGATTTATAATGAAATTACAATACACATTTACAAGGCAATTTTTCCTTCGGGGGATTCACCCCCGAACCCCCCAGCCGGGGAGATAGGCCCCTCGGACCCCGCAGAGCTGCACTGCCCTGCGTGGAAGAGTGTACATACTTCTGGGGTGTAAAGTCTTCATGGGGTATAAACACGGCTGAAAATCAAGGACCTCTGAATCAGGAACATAATCAAGCTCCACAACCAACAGAACCCTCGGGACATGCTCTTTGTCTAACCAAATCCTTTAATGATTTAAGGTGCCTCTCCGCCATCCACATTGACCTTGTGTGTACTGGTCCACACAATTCAATCTCCTCAACTTGGTGTATGAGGTATTGTTCTTGTGCATTGAAAAATGTCGGAGGTATATACTTTTTCATTTCACACATTAGCCGAGGAATTTCTCTCTTCCAATACTTTATATCTTCTTGATGGATTTCTTTCAATGACAACCATCTATAGTCAATGTTGCAAGAAAGTACCATGTTTCAACAAAACATATACATTAATATGTTACATTATAAGTAAAACATATGTCATTAAGATCTTGAATAACAAATTGGAAAAAACAATTTGCATATAATTTACTACTTACCTCATGTATTTGCCAAGATCATATATAACTTGTTTGACATTGTTGTCGAAGTGGTCTAGGAGAGATAGAGGTAGAACATACT
>ML779509.1:131418-173586 GCA_009831015.1 Picea engelmannii | reverse complement strand
TCAATTAGGACTATTTTAAGTCTTGTGGCAGTAGAAGATTTGCATCTTGAACAGTTAGATGTAAAAACAACTTTTCTCCATGGGGATTTGGAGGAAGAGATTTATATGCAGCAGCCACAGGGGTATGAGGTCAAAGGGAAGTAGAATTTGGTATGCAGGTTGAATAAGAGCTTGTATGGCCTAAAGCAAGCTCCAATGCAGTGGTATTTGAAGTTTGACAGGTTTATGACAGAACAGGGTTATAGTAGATGTCATTCTGATCACTGTGTTTATTTTAAAAAGATACAAAATGGAAGCTTTATTATCTTGCTATTGTATGTAGATGACATGCTTGTTGTAGGGTCTAATATGCAGGATATAAATATGCTCAAGAAGAAATTATCCAATTCATTTGTGATGAAGGATTTGGGTGTTACAAAGAAAATCCTTGGCATGAGAATAACAAGAGACAGAAAAATTCGCAAATTGACATTGTCTCAGGGTGAGTACACAGAGAAGGTATTGGAGAGGTTTAGAATGCAAAATGCAAAACCAGTTAGTACACCTTTTGCCAGCTATTTCAAATTAACAAAGGAAATGTGTCCCAAGACACAGGAGGAGATAAAATACATGTCCAGGGCCCCTTATTCATCAACAGTTAGCAGCTTGATGTATGCAATGGTTTGCACAAGATGAGATATTGCACATATAGTGGGAGTTGTGAGCATGTATATGAACAATCCAGGTAAAGAACATTGGGAGGCAATAAAGTGGATTCTCAGGTACTTGAGAGGTACTACTACTCATGCATTATGTTTTGGAGGTTCAAACACTTTTGTACAGGGATATGTTGATTCAGATATGGCAGGTGATAAAGACAACAGGAGGAGTACCACAGGGTATGTTTTACTATAGGTGGAACAACAGTAAGTTGGATTTCGAAACTGCAAAAGGTTGTTGCACTTTCAACAACAGAGGTAGAGTATGTTGTTGCTATAGAGGCTAGTAAAGAGATGATTTGGTTACAGAGGTTTATGGAGGAATTGGGAAAGAAGTAGGAGAACAACAGGTTGTACTGTGATAGTCAGAGTGCCATTCACCTTACAAAGAACTCATCCTTCCATTTGAAGACTAAGAATATACATTTGAGGTACCACTTCATACGATCCACCTTGGAAGATGGACATTTGAAGTTGGAAAAGATACACACTAGCCAGAATCCTGCAGACATGTTAACAAAGGGAGTAACCAAAGAGAAAGTGAGTTCCTACTCAGTTTCAGTTGGTCTTCAAGAATGAAGATGAAGATGAGAAATTTTCCAGGTCCAAGAAGGTTCAGAGTCTAGCATATACAACAGCGGTGGAGTTGTTGAGATCAGTCTCCAAGTGGGAGATTGTTGGTTGTGGAGCCTGATTATCTTCCTAATTCAGAGGTCCTTTCTTTTAGCCGTTTTTATACCCCATGAAGTATTTACACCCCAGAAGTATGTACACTCTTCCACGCGGGGGAGTGCAGAGGGGGGTACCCCCTCTGCGAGGTCCAGGGGGGTTATCCTCCCAACTAGGGGGTCTGGGGGCAAGCGGGCCCCCGAAGGAAACATTTCCTTGTAAATGTATATTGTAATTTCATCGTAAATCTGGACCGTTCATTATAAGGTCGCAGATCTAATGGTAGAGATTATGTTAGGGTTTTTTGCCCTAGAAGGCAACCCTCTTTTATGAGGGGAATGTATTGCGGCTATGGTTGATGGCGAATATTGTATTCTGAGAGAGGAGACTATGAGAGAAAGAAGAGGAAGTTACAACGGGTTTGTTGTAGGTTATATCCCTTCATATGCTGGATAATAATAAAGGAAGGACCTGGCAATTTCTCTGGTGGACGTAGCCCACACTAGGTGAACCACGTAAATCAATGTCTCTATTATATAGTGTATCTTATGTGTTTTGTTTCTGCATTTGTTTTATTTTATTGCTCCATGGTCCTATTTTTCTAACATGTTACCCATGACAGGGAGGTACATCGTACATCTCCAGGAGTGTGTAATGGATGCATAGGTCGAATGATGGCCAGAACGGAGTGAATCACCAATGGAAAGAATCGTGAATTCCATGGGGAATGGGAAGAATGCATGAGTGTCGTCGTCAATGAAAGGATGGATTGTGAGAATGGACGAACCACACTCCTCATACACTAAGGCCACGCTCTTTTTATGCATGTCCCAAATTGGACACTTGTCAGGTTGACAGCCACCTTGGCCCACTTTTCCCCATCCTCAAACTTAGGATAAAATAAT
Source organism: Picea engelmannii (assembly GCA_009831015.1). Classification (NCBI taxonomy): domain Eukaryota; kingdom Viridiplantae; phylum Streptophyta; class Pinopsida; order Pinales; family Pinaceae; genus Picea; species Picea engelmannii. The sequence goes on along the minus strand of ML779509.1, from coordinate 171,314 downwards.
TATCCTTACCTTAGTCTTTAGGAATGTATTATAATATTCCTTTGGGAATAAGTCCTCTAGATTATCCCCTTTCCTAGGCTCTTAGTCCCCCCCTTTCCCTTCCTAGTGGAGTTTAATCCCCCATAATCTTTTATCGTGGTTGGTCTACATGCAACGATGTATTTTATTAATGATATGAGTGTTTACATATACAAAAATAGGCTCACTGTCCTTTAGCATCAAGGCTCTCCGGCCTAATAATCACATAATCCTTTTGTCCTATAATAAACTATCTCACCAAGCTACAAAAAATATTTACATTTACAAATGGGGCTTGATCTTGGGGTGTTACATCCCCCTCCCCTTATTTTATGCACTATCCTCAGTGCAATATATTTACACATTTACCACCAAAATTTTAAAAAGTTTCAAAAAGATGCAGGTATTCTTCCCGCATAGCATCCTCATGCTCCCAAGTTGCATCCTTAGGACCGTACCAGGTCCATTGGACCTTTACTAGCTCTATGGCTCGATTCCAGAATTTCTTTATCTTCCAGTCCAGTATGCACACCGGATGCAACTGAAAAGCGTGTTCTTGGTCCACCTGAATCACATTCCAATCAATAACATTATTATCATTAGGTATATATTTTTTTAGCAATGACACATGGAATACATTATGAATAGACATTGATGCAGGCAATGCAAGCATATATGCTACAGGCCCAATCCTCTCCAGGATTTCAAACGGCCCACAGTAATAAGCTGCCAACTTTGAACAATTTCCCAAGGGAAATTTAATTTTCCTTTACTTTCAAGAATACATGGTCACCCACTTTAAATTCCCTATGAGTTCTTCCCTTATCAACATAGCTTTTCTCCCTGTCCTGAGAAACCTTTAAATTATTTTTTATTTTTGACATCTGCTCTTCCACTTCTTTGAGTAGTTTTGGCCCAACTATTACTCTATCTGCTGGGTTGTCCCAACTTACAGGTGTGTTGCACTTTCTACCATAAAGTGCATCAAATGGGATCATATTTAGAGATGCTTGGTACCAATTGTTATAAGCAAAATCTACTAAGTGTAGGTAGTCTTCCCATTTTGATGGTTTATCCATCACATACATCCTCAACATATCCTCAATCACTTGATTCACCCTCTTTGTTTGTCCATCAGTCAAGATGATAAGCTCTGTTAAAATTCAAATTTGTTCCAAAACCTTTAAATAATCGTTTCCATAAATTTGATGTAAATTTTGGATCTCTGTCAGACACAATTGTCTTGGGTATACCATGCAGTCGAGTGATTTCCCTCATATAGATATCAGCAACATTGGTTGTCTTGTGAGTGAGCTTCACTAGAATAAAATGGGCATCTTTAGTAAGTTTGTCCACCACTACTATGATAGAATCATGCTGCTTGTTTGTCCTAGGCAGTTTGGTGATGAAATCCATTGTTACTACTTCCCACTTCCACTCAAGAATGGGTAGTGGCTATATAAAACCAGTCGGGTGTCTATGCTCAGCCTTGACATTTTGACACTCTAAACATTTGGAAATATACTCAACAGCTTCCTTCTTCATGCCTGGCCAATAATATTGTCTCTCGACAGCTGCAATAGTTTTCTGATACCTTGGGTGTATTTTGGGTATGTGTTATATTCTTTAAATGTGGAATCAGACTCTATAGAGGAACAAGAATCATAAGAAGAAGATCCTCATACTCTGGTATTGAGGATATCGGTTCGAGAAAGAAGGCTACTGAAAAGGTATAGTGCATGTGATTTCTGTTCAAATTTTTCTTTGTCTATTACTGATGATGATCCTAGAACTGTCAGGGAGGTAATGGATTCAGAGGATGGAAATCTCTAGAAAAGGGCCATGGATGAAGAAATGAAATCTTTGGATAAGAATGAAGCCTGGGATCTAGTGGAGTTTTCGACTGGAAGAAATCCCATTGGAAACAAATGGGTATTTAAAAAGAAGCTGAATGCAAAAGGAAAAGTGGAGAAATACAAAGCTCGGTTAGTAGTAAAGGGTTATTCCCAGGTTGAGGGAATTGATTTTGGTGAGATTTTTTCTCCTGTTGCTAAGTTAACCTCTATAAGATTTATGTTATTTGTTTCTTCTGCATTTTATTTTGAAGTAGAATAGATGGATGTGAAGACAACATCCCTACATGGGGATCTAGAAAAATAAATCTCTATGAAGCAACCAGAAGGTTGTGTTGTGAAGGGAAAGAAGGAGCTGGTATGCAAGATGAAAAAGTCCCTATATGGTTTAAAACAATCACCAAGGATGTGGTATCAAAAATTTGATACTTATATGCTGGGACTTGGCTTCACAAGTAGCAAAGAGCATCACTGTGTGTATTTTAAATTAATTGGTGATCATTTGATTTATTTGGCCTTGTATGTAAATGACATGTTGTTGATAGGAAACATCAAGGAGATTATCTAGGATGTGAAAACTCAGTTGTCCTCTTAATTTGACATGAAGGATATCGGTGCTTCAAATTTCATTTTGGGCATGGAAATTAAAAGAGATTGGAAAAAGAGGAAACTCTGGTTAAATCAGAGAAAATATGTGGAGACAATATTGCAGAGGTTCAATATGTAGGAATGTAAACTGGTCAAGGTTCCTATTCTTGTTGGTGTAAAGTTATCTGCAGATCAGTGTCCCAAGACACAGGAAGAGGAGGAGGACATGTCTCATGTTCTATATGCGAGTATAGTTGGCATTTTGATGTATGCAATGGTCTGTACTAGACCAGACATTGCACATGCAGTGGGAGTTTTGAGTAGGTATATGTCAAAACCAGGGAAGAGCATTAGACAACAGTAAAAAGGGTTTTCAGGTATTTGCGTGGCACTGCTGGCTATGGATTGTGCTACGAAGGAAGACCGGGATTGGACAGAGTGGTGGATATACATGGCTTTGTGGATGCAGATTGGGATGGAGATCTGGATCGTAGGAGATCTACAATTGGATATGTGTTTAACCTGTTTGGAGGAGCAATAAGTTGGATGAGCAAAAGACAGGTTGTAGTGGCACATTCAACTACAGAAGCTTAATACATGGATGCCACTCATGCAAGTAAGGAAGCAGTATGGTTACAAAGATTGTGTTTAGGTATTGGGTTGGTACAACAACTTGTAAGGATAGAATTTGACAGTCAGAGTGCAATTTTTTTGGCAAAGAACCCAACTTATCATTCAAAGACAAAGCATATTGATATTCAATATCACTTTGTGAGAGACATGATTGAAGAAAAGAAAGGATTGTTGATGAAGGTGGACACTTTGAAGAATGTTGCAGATTCATTAAAAAAATATGTGAGCACTGAGAAGTTCTCTTGGTGTAGAGGATCCATGGGCATTGTTGCCCTGGATTGTTGACTATGTAACCCTGTAACCCCCTGTATGAAAAGAAAACAACAAGTGGGAGAATGTTGGGTATGTTTTATATTCTTTGCATGAGTAGTAGTGTCTGAGTGTATGCGTCGGGCACGTAGGGGGGTGCAAGGGGGCAACACCCTCGAAATATTTTTTTCTGCCTCAGGAAACGTGTCACATGTTTAGGTGGTTTTTTGGCACATGGTTTCTTTGCCAATGGTTTTCTATTTTTGGTTAAGGAATTAGGGTTTTGGACTAATCCAGGTCATTGGGTTAGGGTTTGGGATGTCATTGGCTCCTATATGTATATTGTATTGTAAAAAATGTATCACAATGAATGAATATAGAATATGTTGGTTTTCCCGGTTTGGGTTTCCAAGGGAAAAATATCTGTGTAATGTTTGTATTTGCCATTGTATCTTTTCTGTTGTTTTACTGAAAATCTGTTTGCAGTAAATATTGTACAAGGTTAAAATCTACAGTGTCCATGATACATAGGTTTTGTTCCTGTATGTGAGAACTCCATCATATCCCAGCTTGTAGTCCTCAATTTTCTGTTGCAAAATGCCTTATTGTAATTTTGTTATTATTTCCATGTACTGCAAATCTAATTTTGCAGCCTCCAAGATTATGTCCTTCAAATCTGTTTGGTACATGCTAATGGTTGTAACATGCAACTCATGCACCCTGCTACTAAACGCATCAACTACCTTTTTGTCTTTCCCGTTGATATGCTTTATATCAAAGCCATACTCACTAAGGAACTCTAACCACCTTCTTTCCCTGGCATTTAGAGTTGGTTGTCCAAATAAATATTTCAGACCATTATGATCTGTCCTCATCCAATGTTGATATAATAAGTTGTAATGTTATTGCACCTCTTCTCTTATCATAGAAATTAATACGACCTTCATGATCATAATGCAATAAATCTACTAACCATAGTAATTTTTTCATTTTAGTTGCCGAAGGTTCATAATTTATACCTGAGAAGAATGGAAAATTTGGCATCACTATTTCATTTATTTCATCAAATTCTTCATTGATCGGTTCTAGTTATGCATTCTTCTCATCAAGCATATTGAGAAACGAGAAATGGGAGAGTATATATTATTATTCAAAAATAAAAATAAAAAGTGTGAGAGCTCTCTTTCACGCGATCATGGGATGCAAACAACAAAATGCAGTGAACATGCTTCTCCCTTTTGGCAATGGCACTCGGCTATAATCATAGCTCCTTGTTAATCGGTTTCTACTACCCTTATCTAACAACACCTCCCCACTACAAATTAATGCACATAATAACTCAAGCATGTGGCTCCTTCAACCACACACGGTTCCAACATATGGCGTCCCCCCTTTGCAATGATTTCATTCGAGTGGTAGTAAAATTCAACAACACACCTCTATACAAGCTTATCCTCCACGCATGCTTCACTTTAGGTCTGATGTCATCCTTCTCGTTGGCTCCTTCAAAACAAAAAAACAACAATAGCTCCTTCCCCGACGATGAATCCTTCCACAGAATCTTGGTAACATTGTCTCCTTCCCTTCCAAACTCTCAACTCTAGTGATGGTGATTCACAACCTTGGTTGTCTCAAATAAAATGCACAAGGGAAGGTAACTTCAAACATATCTCCACTTTGACAATCTTGGAAACAATTCCTTCACTTCTGCAACAATTCTTGATAGTGATCCCTTTGTTCTTTACGTTTGACAATTCTCAACAACAAATCCTTTCTGGCCAGTGATTGATCTCAGCAACAACTCCTTTCTTTTCACAGTGTTGAATCAACTACAACAATGGGCGTCTAATCTCTCATGTAGTAGCTTCTCACGTGGCAATACTCCCAGCCATGTATCTTTCTGAATGGAGATCTGACGTAGATACTCCACGCAGGCACAACGATTCCCTCGCTTCCATGTTGTGATCAAAACAATATCAACTCATGGGCGGCTATCCAAATGGTGTGTGACTCTCCTCCACTCTGCGGACTATGTGCACCAAAACACAAGGTGGCATCCATGACAGCTGCTTCAACACAGGTAATTTATTTCACACAGGTAAAAGTAACAACAGTGAATTTCTTTCATAGGTAACAATTTTTGTACTTAGATGAATTTTATTTCCACACAACAATATATGGAATGTGCACCGTGATCTCCAAATTTTATGGGCTCGCAGCACACGCTTAATCACTCTCAAACACATTGATTTTCCCTTACTATGTTCCTGGGCCCACCTGTGAGGGAGTCAGGGCCAGGCCTGCTTTGATACCAAATTAACTGTTAGAAAAACAGGACCACGGAGCAATAAAATAAAACAAATGCATAAACAAAACACAGAAGACACACAATACAAGAGAGACACAGATTTACGTGGTTCACCCAGTGTGGGCTACATCCACCAGAGAAATTGCTAGGTCCTTCCTTTATTATTATCCAGCAAATGAAGGGATACAACCTACAGCAAAACCTGTTGTAACTTCCTCTTCTTTCTCTCACAGTCTCCTCTCTCAGAATACAATATTCACCATCAACCATAGCCACGATACATTTCCCTTATAAAAGAGGGTTTCCTTCTAGGGCAAAAAACGCTAACATAATCTCTACCGTTAGATCTGCGACCTTATAATGCATGGTCCAGATTTACAATGAAATTACAATATACTTTTACAAGGCAATTTTTGCTTCGGGGGCTTCACCCCCAAACCCCCGCTGGGGGCCTGCTTGCCCCCAGACCCCCTAGCCGGGGGGATACCCCCCCGGACCCCGCAGAGGGGGTACCCCCCCTCTGCACTCCCCCGCGTGGAAGAGTGTACATACTTATGGAGTGTAAATACTTCATGGGGTATAAACACGGCTGAAAGCAAGGACCTCTGAATCAGGAAGATAATCAGGCTCCACAACCAATATTAAGAAATATAAATTAACACCAAAGAAATTGTGAGCCAAAACAACTCACCACACTTGATTATTATTCACCAAGAATCACATACATATATAGCAACAGAGATACAAAACAACCTTTGAACAGATCCCTACAAACGTGGATCTGAAAACACTCATTCTCCAAACATAACCAAGCACACAACAACCTATAACAAATTCTACTAATTTCGACATTATTCCAACAGGAAAGAAGTCGAAAGTTAGAGAGACAAAAAATGATCTACTCTTGTTTAAATCTAAGACAAATTCAATTGTGTTATGTTACAAGATGTAGTTGTCTTACTATTTAATTGAATCAAAGGCAACTTTCCAATACATATAAGTTGGAAGCCATTACAACATACTCATTATGAGCTTAACATGTCATTATGGGGAGAATAACAATTGTGGGGAAGATAACAATCATTCTTCACAACCATTCAAGCTAAACCCAATTGAGAATAGACCAACATATTTACTACATATAATAATGATGATTACTATGCTTACTCATGAACTATAGATTGGAAATTTTATCCATACTAGATTATAATTTTATGGTGTAGCATTGGACATAATGCAAGTAAATTCATGACTAACTTCCTTTAAGGTTCATCATGACTTCTCACTCTCCACGTAAGCCGTTTCATTAAATATATAGGTAAATACCACGTTGAAAACTACCCGTTTCATCACGACGTGAACTTCTTTTACGTGAGTTGTACGGTCCCTTTACCTGAGTTGTATGGTCACCGGTGGAACGCGGTGTTCTCTGAAGGTTCGTGAACACCGCATTCCATATTCCATAACATGAGTAACTTCCTTGAAGGTTCTGGATGACTCTTCCCTATTTCATATTTTTGGAATAATCAACGTGAAATACGGCTTCCTTAAATGTTCATCATCACCGCCTAATGCATTCCACCCTACGTCATTATCACTCCCTAATCACTGCAAAATATTTCAACAAAAAAAGTGGACCTCAAATCGCTTTCCGTTAGTTGTATGGTCAAATATATTGTCGTTCACTTTACGTGAGTTGTGTGTCCAATATGGTCACTTCACGTGAGTTGTATGGGGAAATATATATGGGAGATTTATGTCGCCAAGTCATTTCATAAAACAATGAAACGACCTCTTTTCTTAATGAATAAAAACAATGGGGCAAATACCCACCATCTCACCTCTTCCAACTTTTTTTCCAAGAAAAAATTACGCACTATTATATTTAAAATATAATGTCTTTTACAAATCAAAATCTGTCGAGCTGAGGACAAGCTCGCGCAAAACAAGGAGAAAAGCTTATGTATCAGGACAAGACAGATGGAAGCTATTCCACTGCACAATTCAGAAATATACGTTGTCCACAAACAGAGAGAGGAGCTAGGACAGACTGAAAAATTACAGTAAGGGAGGACACCAAAATCAATTGGAGCAGAAACGCACAATACAGGCAATGAGCAAAAATAGAGTCAGGTCACTCGCCCATCACCTTCGAAGAGATTGATGTGTGTGATAGGACTTTCCGATCCATTCTCCACATGGTAGACCGAAAGTCTCCCAACCACACCGCTGAGGGCTCTCTTGGAGAGGGCATCGGCCTCTTTATTGAACGATCTGGAGATATGTCGATAATGGATGTCCAAGAAGCGAGAAGAGAGAGACAAAACTTTTTCCTTCCAGCCTTCTATATGGACTGATTGAAGAAAATGCTTGTGGTTGATCCAGTCTATAATGACTCGGGAGTCGCCCAGGATTAGAAGGTGATCCAACGACCACAGGGAGGCAAGAGCGAGGGATGACCATAATCCCAAAAGCTCTACTTTTGTATTCGTTCCCTCTCCACAATTCATAAACCAATTTGTGAATCTCTCAGGATGGGATTTGAAGAAACCCCCTGCCCCACAAATGAGACCCGTGCTCGTCGCCGCACCGTCAAAGCAAGCCAGAGTATGACCAGGAGATATTGAGATCTCACAAAACTTGGGCATGAAATTCTTGATCGAGGAGGGATGCCACTGGAAAGAGGCTCTAACTCTGTGAAAGACCGCCTGTACTGAGGGGGCTCGGTCCTCAAAGATAGCACAATTCCGCTCGTTCCAAATCTGCCAGCACATGAAGACCGCCAAGGTCGGGGGAGCCGACTTCTATGAAACCCAATCCGATAGACAGGCCGGAAAGGTGGGTCCTTTCCAGTCCACTGATAAAGAGAAGAACTCGATCAGTAGTTTCCAAACCTGCTTCGTAAAGATGCAGTGAACCAAGAGGTGATGTACATCCTCCAAAGCTTGCTTGCACAGAGGACAAAAACCTGGGCCCTCCCAGCCTCTACGTCTGAGCGCCTCCCAGGAGAGAATCTTCTCTCTACCCGCGAGCCAGGTGAAAAGTTTCTGTTTAAGAGGGGCCTGCCATTTCCATAATTTTCGGGACCAAGTGTGGTCAATCACGGTCCCCGACTGTTTTAAATAGGTATCGTAAATGTTTTTTACAGTGGCTGAGCCCGAGGCATCTCCCCCAGCCCACAGCAATACATCTGGAACTTCAATACGGGAGATGTCGGCTCCTTTAAGGGCCGTTGTATAGGAGCTCCATTCATTTGCAAGTGGTCCATCTAGGCGCAGGGAAGCCCCGTCCAACCAATCGCCCAGGAGAGAGTGGGGACTGGTCGGTAACATAACTTGTGCCAGGAAAAAGTAATTCTGGGCCTCTAGCCGCGCACACAAAGTGGGAGAGAGGATTGCTAGGTCTCCCATGCCTAGTATCAAATCTCTGCCTATTCGGATGTCATTCCCAGTACCGGGCTTCCACCGTAACCAGTGGAGAATCACCTGTGAGGATGCGATCATCCCTTTCCAGAAAGGGGACGCCCTATAATGTAGAAGAGAGGGTTTTCTGATCCAGTCGTGAAGAGACAAGGTGCCCAAGTATTTAGTTTTGATAATGCGGCTCCAGATGCAATTGTGGGTAAGTGCTCTCCAGAATGTGTTGGCCAGTAGCGCTGAATTAAAGATGGGAAGGTGCTTTAGTCCCCGACCCCCTGCCTTACGGGGTTTAGACAGCTCTTGCCAGCTACAAAGGTGTAACCGGCGCTTGTCTGCAAGATCATTCCATAAAAAGTTGAAGGTTAGCCTCCGAAGGATCGTGAATATCTTTGAAGGCAATCGCTCCAGTGACATCCAGTAGACAGCAAGACTTTCCAAAACCGCCTTGACCAGCACAAATCGACCCCCTAACGACAGCCATCGATTGCACCAGGAGCCAAATTTTTTTTCGAACCGAGACACCAGCCACTGCCAGTCGCAAGGAGAAGAGGATCCCAGCCTTAGATGGAAATTCCAACTTGCATTTCATATTTCTACATACTCATATTTAATAATTAATTAACTTAAAATTTCTTACATTTTCTTGTTATTTAATAATTAATTAAGTTAAAATTCTTTGCATTTTCTTCATACTCACCGTTGAGTGCATTCCATATCTATCTTTGTCCACCATCCATCATTATCAATCACTTATCACGCATAATATTCCAATCCTTTTATCTTACTAAAAAGTAGTTTCTTTATCTTTCTTTATACTATTGTTTGAAAAGTAGGTTCTCTATCTTTCTTTATATTTTTTATTGATTGAATAAAAATAATGAATTAAAATTCCTTACATTTTTTTACTATTTAATAATTAATTAAATTAAAATTCATTTTTTTTATATTTTTTTTATTGAATGGAAATAATGAGCAAGTGGACACCATCTCACCTCACAACTTGCATTTCATATTTCCACATACTCCTAGTAAAAGTGGTGGAGAAGGAATTTTTAATATAAAGATAATTTTCTTACTATTTAATAATTAATTAAATTAAAATTCCTTGCATTTCTACTGAAAAGTAGGTTTTCTATCTTTTTTTTAATATTTTTTTATTGAATGGAAATAATGAGCAAGTGGATACCATCTCACCTCACAACTTACATTTCATATTTTCACATATTTCCACATACTCCTTCAAGGAATTTTTAATATAAAGATAATATTTTGCTAATATTTTAAGGATTAATTTAATAATCCACCCCTATCTCTTTTGTGTACAAAGTAATTAATTAATCATTTAATATAACTTAAAAACACTTTATATACACTAAATAAAACTAATCCATACAACAACATATCATTCAACTCATCTCCATTTTATTAATACTATAGAATAAATTATAAGATCTACACTACAAGATAGTGTACAATACTTTATTTTCCATATTATAAGACGTAATTACGCTTTCTTTGTTCCCTTCAAAGTCTGAGTTAGAATTCGGGAAGATATTCAAGGTCAACCCAGTAAGGTCCTGATCAACCCCCCAAACACTATTTCCTTATCTAAATATCATAGATATGATCTCAATTTCTCTAACTGACCGATAACGAAGAGTTGGCCTTTAGGGGAAATACTTTATTTTCCATACTTTATTAATAATATAGAATAAGTTATAAGATCTACACTACGAGGTAGTGTACAGTACTTTATTTTACATGCTATTGAATGAATAAACTCTTCTATATTAATGAGAAACATTATGAACCACTATCTAACAATGTAATAGGTTATGAGATCTAATCAAACACATGCATGTGAATTTCATATTTAAATTAATATAATTGAACATTTGCAACATGTTTATGTTTAACTTTTGCTTATATCATTCAAGTTTTTAATCTCCGGTATGGTTTGTTGGATTTATTTTATAACATATTCTTACACGTCTGTCTTAACCATTTTATATAAATGACTCCTCGTGAACTTGGGATGATATTATACTCGAAATAATCAAAGTGAGACCATGGGTACTTCAAACAACCATTTTCTTAGTGGGGGACTTCTTTCCTCCGAGTCACATGGAGTTTTGTGTGTTCATATTCGAGTAAGGAGAATGAGGTTAATTGTATGCATATAAATCACATTAACAGTTAGTTTATTTTACTGAATAATATATTTTTGTCATTTTTCCACAGTGTGCTTAGTCGAATCTTGCGATCGTTCATCACTAGAGAGCATGCAACACTGTGACGTTTCTCACTTGGCTACTTGGCAACACCAAGGATACTTCATCCAAACTATGCCACTTCACTTACAACATACCCATACTCTATTCTAGGCTACCGACGAGTCACACTCCTACTCTAGTGCAACTCTTTTATACTTAAACAATCGTTGAGAGTTTAACACTTTGTCATATTTAAGCATACATCTATGAACATGAGAATCCAAGAGAACAATAGTGGAACAAATTAAATACATGCACACATATAGTGCGGGGGACACAAACTGTACCTAACACCTGACTAAGTTTTTTTTATTGCGAAACAATTACAATATGAGCACTACCATCTCGGTTTAAAACTTCAACAAAGTCACACAAATCACCTCACCTCACCAAGACACTCATACATAGATTTGTCACCAAGACTCTTTGTCGCAACCATCTCTGCAACCTCCTGCAGTGTACCTCAGACGTTCCCTCAACCACAAACTTGTTATCTCTTCATTTCTGTAGACTTCACATATTTCAACTCTATCTCACACATGCCTCCAACAAACCTGTGTTTCCATACTTCCCCTAAACCAAACCAAAAGAAGCTCGCCCAACTCTGTCCATCGAATCCATCTCAAGGCATCACAATTCCTCTCAGGTGGAGCGAGTTGTCTCCTTGAGGGAGATTTCCCTTCCTCATCTAATCATGCCTCATAACCATGGAGCTCTTCTTGCTCTCCTTGTTTTCAAATCTGTCTTCCTTGGTTGTGTGCCCTTTTTTTCTTATAGGGACTCCAAAGGTCATTGTCACGAACTGTCGTATCCTTTGGGGGTGTCGTGCCCCTTCATGAACCCATGTGTCCAAACGAATTGTTGTGCCCATTTGTGAACCCGATCTCCCAAATGAATCATCGTGCCCCTTCGTCAATTAATCGCCCAAACAAACTCATGCGTTTGTCAACCGTCATGCCCCTTGGGACCAACACACCCAACCTCGGTGCGCTCCTCATGCCGACACACCCTAATATCTTGGTCGCTTCATACTTGGGAAAGCCCCTTGACACCTTCGCATGCCCAAGGCATCCACTTTCCCAACTTGAGTTTTGAAGCAACCCCAAGTTTCGTCTCCTTGAGAACTTTGGCAAGGGTCTCTACACCCATCTAACTAAAGACCTTACAGATACCAATTAACTTGTGAGTATATAAGTTTTATAGAATTATATTTATATAATTCAAAGTTTAAACGAATAAGTATATTCACACGTTATCAATCAACTATTAAATTATTTAAATATTTATAATATTAAAAAATTATTTAAATATATTTAAATATCATTACAATATTAAATATTCTAATTTTTATATCATTATATTTATAATTTTAAAACTAATTTATACTTTAAAACCGTATTTTAAAATAAAAATTTATTTAAAACATTTATAAATTGATGTTTTATTATAACCATAGTCAGTTTGACAAAGTTTATTCGTTGGAAAAAATTTCCTTTAATACTCTGCTTGGAACTTGGAAATTTGCAATAGCTAGATATTACCAAAACCTTAAACTTAAATTTCCAAAATTGTTCTCTCCAATATTGGAACTTGCAAAACAATGTCTTTTCTTTCTCTCAAGAGCACAACTTCTTCTTCTCCCCATGCTACACAAACTGTGAAGGTAGAAACGAGATTGTGAAGACAGAGACAAAGTATAACCATAGTCATTTCAACAAAGTTTGGGAATTTGTGGATGACCCATGACTGCATAGGGAAGATCAAATCTTAATTTTGTGGGGGATTCACATGAATGGGTAATCAAACAAACTTTGTATGTAGATCGATAACATAGGAAGGGATGAGAGATAATAATTGTTGAATATAACTAGTGAGGAAAACATATGTTTCAATCTAAGAATTGATGTGGGAATCACTCTGGCATTAATGGAACTTTGGACAGTGGGTTCAGGGTTTTGATGGACACACTAGAAGAACTGGAGGAGTTCCCTAAGGTACTGTGGAGTAGTGAATGTGAGCTCACTCTTGTGCTATGTTGAGCCACTAGGAGGGGACACCAATAATTGTGGGAGTCCTGGGAGCCGAGAGGAATATTCCCTATGAAATTGACCTTGGGAAAGTTTTTCATTTTCCAAATTTACTAAGAGTCACCCAAGTTATCCTTGGTGGTATTGTTGATGCAAGTTTGATCAGACCAGGGTCCTTCTCAGGTTACCAACAAAAGGTACTGAGTAGTCTAGAGAGCTGGCACTTTCATCTCCTCCAAAGATAAGAAGTCTCACCCGAAGCGTTGCTGAGACAAATGGATAGGGAAGGGCAAGGAAAATACTTAGGAGGATTTACAGAACCTTCAAGATTCATCCTGATCTTGCGCAGGACATCTAACTACAGAACATATTTGAACTCATATGTGCAACAACGGGAACGACTTATGTTGTCGAAAATCATTCAAACATAGAGACATCATGTGGAATTCATGAACCATAAAGAAGTACTGTAAAGATACAAGGCATAAGAATAAACACAGAAACACACAACATATTTTGAAATTTTGGATCCTCATTCATATATTATCTTCTGATCTTTCTTAATTACAATCTCAGAGATACACAGTAGTGCTCTGTTACAGACTCTTGGCTCTGGACTCATGTCATAGAGCTCTAACTCCCAAAAAAGTGTACAAATTACATTATAGACTCAAAATCTGACTTCTCAGCAGTAAACAACAACAATTATGACATCAACATAACAGCCAGAGAAGAATTGGGCCGAACTCTTTTACAATCACGATCCACCCTATATATACTCTAATTCGTGTCTTTTGGATTTGGATTGCACAATTTTTTGTTCTGTCGTAACTTCTTTTTGTTTGTTGGCATTGCGTTGTCCTTTTCACAACTGATTTTTGTTGCTTCTCCTTGCTCTGTTGTCCAGCTTCTCCTAAAGATTGCGCAACTCGGACTAGGAAAAAACTTGCGCAATTCCTTATCCAAAAACGAAGGGCCTAACAGGCTCTGACCACAAACCTTGACTCACCCTCGAGTCAAGTACTCGACTCTTTCGCAGCTTCCAGGAGAAAATGTTGTTTTCCCTTGTCCTCCTTTTCCTTTTTCTTTTGCTCTTCTCCTTGCACTTTTTGTTCTTTTTCCTCTTCAAACGAAGGTCCCAACTCTGGGACCAACTCCAAGGCCCGCTTCTTCACTTCTTGAAAGATCCTGACTTTATCTTACCACTTCCTGGAAATGAGTGAGGCCTCGATGATGAACTGTTGGGTAGCATCTGTAATGCAACCCTTGGGCTTGGATGTGACCAACGAGTTCCATTCAGAATTTGTTATTGCATTGACTTGATGCATCTGCATATACATTGTCTCAACGACAAGATGGAATTCATGTAGCTCCTTCTTTTCTACGGATTTCACCTTAAATAGGGCGTTCAATTCATTATCCGCTTACTGGATCTAGTCGAACTTCTGTTGTTGCTCCAACGGATCCATCGTAGCTGCAATTTCTTCATTCAACACTTATATTCTGGTACACACATCCTCCAAGTTTGGTTGCATCTAGCGATGATGCCCATCCATTCATTGACTTCCTTGAAAATCCTTATGCACTCAGTTGTGTGCTTATGTAGTGTTGCTCATGCACTGTTTCCTTCCAGCACTATCTTCTCCATTTTCTCCTGAAGCTTCCGAGCTTGCTTCTCTACTTCTTGCTGAGTTTTACGCAACTACACTTCCATATGCTCAACATGAATGGCCAATTGTGACGATGCTCCTTGGAGAAACTCAATTTGATACTCCAATTCTCTGATATCGCTAGCTTCGGGCAGTTGGGGTGCAAAATTCTGAATCTCCGGCTAGGTTTCAACAAGCCTTTCTTGGACTCTTTCTAGTTTGTGCTCGACCTAGACCTTGGAATGTTCCTCTTGTTGTCTAGATTCTTGCGCAAGGAACGCTTCCTCCCTTGCGACCTCAGTAGACCTCTCGGTCTGTTGGAGCCTCTGCTCTAGTTGATCAGTTGATGCTCTGATCATTCCAACCAAGTGTGTCGCTGGCCGCTGTGAAAGGTTATCGAAAGACGATGTTGCGTCCCTGGGTGCTCGAGCCTGCAATGGAAGTCCACTGGCCATTGCATTTTCTGAAGGAGTATCCACTTCCTCCTCCCCTGCGGATGGTACTAATACCAACCTCAATCTCAACACTAATGAACGAAGTTTCAGAACCTCTATTCTGGCCAGACAGAGTTGCAACAACTCTGTGCACTGCTGAGGGTTTTGGAGAACCAACTCCATTTGTTCCTGCACAGATGTCGTGCTCTCCCTGGAGGTTGACTATGGTTCCTTCTGAACCTCAGGTATCTCCTTTTCTTTTCGTGTGTCTACTTCTGGCATTGTGCTTCCCTGGGAACCCTCAACCTTGGCCATTGAGGAAATGTGTTGGGTACATTGAGCTTGTGGATCCTCCACCATTTGAGTGTCCTTTTTCGACACAATCTGTTGGTCCTAGGTGTCCAGGTTCGGACCAGTCAGTTGTAGGCTCTTCTCTGGTACTTATGGATTTGGACCAGAAACTTCTGGTCTCTGCTCATGAAACTCCTGGTTTGTTTCTGGGAGTTCTCTCTCTAGTTTCTCTGGGGGATCAAGTTGCATCAAATCCGGATGGGTGGTTTCTGCGAGTGGGGACTAGGGTTGTGGTGGTAATGGTGGGTGATCGGTGATGATGGTGGATGGAGGGGTGTCAGGCTCATGTTCATCCTGAATATGGATGAATGGGGTTGCTCTGAGTGTTGAGTGAGTGTGGGGGATGACAGATGAAAGGGTTTGGGGGTTCATAATTTTACTCTGTGAGACCCCAGTTCTAAACTTCTTCACCATTGGTTATGTAATGAATGAAACATTCAGGGTCTTGTTGAAATCCTTCCCTATCAACCTGGCTTGCTTTGGCAGCTGTAGGAAGATCGATAGTGTTAGTTTCTTGCACTCCAATAGTTGTGTCTCCTCCTCCTCCTTAGAGTCTGACTGTGCCAAAGCTTCCTTCTTCTGGGCCTCTGGTCCTGAGCTTGATCCTACCCCTACTTCTTTACCTTTCTTCTTCAGCAGCTCGACAGGAAAAATGTAATGCATTCCTGACTTGCGTGGGTTGTGTTTAACTCATGGCCACAAAATTACCTCTTTGTCAAAGGCCTCCTCATCTAGGTAGAACAATACCATTCTTGAGTGGAAATCCTCCCTACTAGCATGCCTCGGCCATACAAACGTATGATGTTAGTTCATGTTGAAAGCAATGTTCCTTGTGTTGCAGTTGAGGAGCTCTTGTGGAATGCACAACTTCTATGTTGCATCGATCAGGTCGTTGTACCACTTGGAGAATGTTGTGGTGTTAAAAGTTGTTTTCTCTGAGTCCCTCCTAGAATGCCAGGGCTCAAACATCTTTGCAATGCACTTCTTGTCTGCTAGCACCAATGTTCTTCCAATGGGTGGATTCCACTTAAGCATTGTGAACGCCATCAACAAGTATACGTAGGTGAAGGAGCCTCCCTTCTCATGGCCTTCCTTGCAAGCCCTGAGTAGTTCCTCTAGCAGGTAACTACACCAGTTGAATACAACGCCATTGATGCAAAAGTCTACTACTGACAATGCATCCAACATGCATTCCCCTTGTAATACGACCTCATAATCGTATCGGCTATGATGTAACAACCAGTCTTGACTGTCTCTGGTAGTATGGGGTCAATTATGGCTATGCACCCCCCTCTTTGTGTGTGGAACCTTTCATAGAGGTTGGGCTCCCCTTTCTTCTAGTTGTGCTTACTAAGACCTTGGAATCCTTTAAACACATCCTCGCCCTCGAGGGATAGTCTAGTAAGCTAATGAATGTCTTCAACATGGATTGGATACCGCCTATCCAAATAGAGAATTTTGCATTGCACCCTTCTGATTAGGAATTTGGTGCATCGTGCAACATCATTGGTGGTACCAAACACTGGTAGGTCTCTGAGGTTCATGATCAACAAGTTGAATAGATTGATGAATTCAAGATTTGGAACAAACTGGGTGCCTCCCAACTCGTCTGGAGCGATACTCCAGAAGACGTATATGTTCATATGGGGGAACATGATTGGGTCTGTTAAGTCAAGATCAAGGATCTTGACCTACTCCACCTTCCCCTTAAGATCACCCACGACCTCAAATCGGGGGTCGCAGGGCTTGTCTAGTACTACATCTTTAGACATGGAACTTCAACTTCCTGTGGCTCTTGGCATTGTGGGATCTGAGTTATCACAAATTCTATGGTGAACTACGGATAGGGGATCACAACTATGGGTTTCACAACTGTACAAACTTACTCGCTCTACAGAATTCGTAAATTGCTAAGTACTTTGAAAACAATGCGTTCTACGATGAGTTATCAGAGCCTTATACTCAGGCTTAGCTGGCAAGTTTAGAAATAGTTGTTGTTCATCATGACCATTTGGATGCAAATTGGATCTGATTTTTCTGTCGGGACAGGTTAACGGGGTAAATCCTATTGGGAAATTCTGGTATTTACAGTGCAAGTTGGATAGGGATGTGGCCGATTTCAGACCTTTCTATTTGACGGATGGCAGTCCCGGGGCGAATACCAATGGCATCTTCACGTATCGTTTCTTTATGTCTTAACTAAATTCAGATGGGGTACCATAATGGAAATAAAGGCTGTGACTAGACTAGGTTTGTGTGGCACATGGACTCAGAGTGTTCAGATTCGTTCTCCCTCTAACCACAACGGGGTCCCTATCATATTAATGATTTTCATTAATGGATTCTTTACGCTTTTGATCCTGCGCTGCTGAGTAAGCAGTTCTGCATCAAACAACACTTAAACAAAAAAGGAAATGAACTACATGTCATGATGCAACACTGCACACACAATGACTTTATTAACTGAATTCAAAAAAATTGCAGAAAACTCAAATCTAACTATTATACATGCTCCTTCAGACTAGAGAAACATTCCCTTTTCCTCAGTTATGAGACATATAGGGTTTTAGGTGAGTGCCATTCACCCATATCGACTGCAACATACCATCCAGTTGCACAATTCTACCTACTCCTGAGGGTCAGATCTCTGCAACTATGAATGGTCCCAACCAATGCATTCACAACTTGCCAGGATACTTTTGATCCCGACTGTCATAGAGTATAACTTTGTCTCCTTGCGCAAATACTTTAGTCTTAATGTGTCGGTCATTCCAAGATTTTTGCCTTGATTTCTTAACCGACTAATGGAAGTCTACTAAAAACCTAGTCTCTTCGAGTTCTTGTAACTCCATGAGCCTCTACACAACTGATTCTTCTTTTGACATATGGTTGATATGTGCAATGTACAAACTCTAAGTGATGAATTCTGCAAGCACCACAAACTCTTTCCCATAAACTAGCTGAAATGGCATGTACCTGTGGATTTTCTTTGTGGTTGTCCTATAAGCCCATAGTACTGTTGGAACTTTGTCATCCCAATCTTCCTGATTTGTGCAACAAACCTTTGTTAACCCTCTCTCCAGAATCTTGTTGAATGCTTCTACTGTTACATTAGATTGTGGGTGGTAGGGGATGCTTTTTTGGTGTTAGATAAAGAACTTTGTTGTAAGATTTTCTATAGTGATACTAATAAAATGATCTCCCTGATCATTGGTTACACTCTTGGGACATCCAAATCGAGTGATAATATTCTCAAAAATGAACCTAGCAGTAGGATTGGTTGAGCAGTCCTAAACAGGTGTTGCCTCAGCTTAACATGTAAGGTAGTCAATTGCAGTAATAATGTATCTAGCCTTTGAATGCTTAGCCGTGGGGTTGATCGGTCCAATAAATTCAACAACCCACTTCTAAAATGCATGTAGGGCTCAAACTGGTTGAAGTGGTAATTCATCTCGTCATGACGGCTTACCCACTCTTTGACAAACATCACATGATCTAGCATATATCTTTGCATCCTTAAAGAGAGTTTCCCACCAAAGTCCATCTTGGAGGACTTTCTGCATCATGGCCTTCCCTTCTACATGACCTCCTGCAACTCCACTATGGAATTCCCATAGTATATCCTCCTTTTCATGATCCAAGACACATCTTCTGAGGATATTGTCTAGTCCCAACTTATACAATTGACCTGCAATTAACTAATAGTCCGTTGCTCTAACAACCATATGGAATTTTTGGGTTGCGGAATATGTTTCTGGGCAGTCTCATGTACTTAGGAAGACTGTTATGTCTTCCAGATACTCTGGTATGGCCTCAACCCGGAACAACTTTGCATCTGGGAGTTGATCGTCAACTGCTCCGCCACTTTCCCCTGACTCTAATATAGACAAGTGATCAGGTCCTATGTTGCATCTTCCAGGATTAATAATTACTTCAAAAGAGAATTCCTGAAATAATAGCAACCATCTACAAATTCTCCCTTCCAACACAGGTTTGTTAACTAGATACTTCAATGCAAAATGATCAGTAAAGAACTTAAAATGAGAACCTAGAAAATAATGTCTAAATTTATGCAAAGCATAAATCATGTCTAAACCCTCCCTTTCTGTCATTGTGTAGTTGCGCTCAACTTGTGACAAATTGCTTCTTGCAAAGTAGATAGGATGATCCATGGCTCCATCTCTAGGTTATGCTAATATAGATCCTAAGCCAATACCTGAAGCATCTACATGGACGTGAAATTCATTTTCCCAGTTTGGGAATATCAAAATCAGTGATATGTTGAACTTCTCCTTTAGGGTCTTGAACACTTTATCACATTCTAGGGTCCATTGGAACATTTCGGCTTTTTTCAATAGATTTTCCAGAGGTGTAGTAATGTTTTCATGTCTTCTAATGAACCTATGATAGTACCCTGTGTGTCCCAACGTGGAGCGCAACTGCTTAGCACTCGTAGGTGGTGGAATGTTCATATTAAGCACAACTTTGGTTGGGTCTACCAATACTCCCTCTCGACATACTATGTGGCCCAACAAATTTCCATGTGGTACATAGTAGATACATTTTCTGAGATTCAATGATATCTACAATTGTTTGCATCTATCAAACATCAACTGTAACAACGCTACATGTTCCTTGAGAAAATTTTATATCATCCAATCATCCATATAAACTTCTATAAACTTGTGAATAAACTCTCTGAAAGTTTCTATTACAATCCTGGAGAAAACTACACGAGCGTTCTTTAAACCAAATGGCATCACATTCTATGCAAAAGAACCCCATTTTGTTATGAATGTACTCTTCTTTTTGTCCTCTTTGACAATCCTTACTTGGTGATACCCTGAAAATCCATCTGTGAATGAGTATGCTTCTTTCCCCGCAACCTGTTCTAGCACCTCATCAGTAAAAGGTGTTGGGAAAGGGTCATGCACACAGGCAGAGTTAAGGCTTCTATAGTCTACACAAACATTGATATACTCTATATCTTTCTTGCTTTGGTTGACTATTGGGCTTACCCATTCTGCTTCTTCTACTGCAAAAATAAATCCATCTTCCAACATCTTGTCTATCTCCTTCTTAACCTTTTCTTTTACTCTATGGTTACGGCGGTATGGTCTATGCCTCACAGGCTTTGATCCTAGTTTTAATTCAATTTTGATTTCTCCCATAACTCCTTTGATCCCCTTTAACTATGAAAAGGTCTTTGGGAATAAATCCTCATATTCCCGCAACAAACTTTGTACTTCTTGACTAGTTTGCTCATCCCAATAATCTCCCACCATATCTATCTTAGTTTGCTCAGTGGTCCCTATATTGACTTTGCGCAACTTTAATGGGTGATTATAGGAACTATTAGTCTAACTAGGTATGATGTTCTGGATTTCTCTATTCCCTTCTATCTCTTTAATGGGTAGGTTTCTCAATTCCTCTAAATCATCTAGGCTTTTTGAATCCTTGGCAATCTTATAGAATTCTATAGGCTTCTTGTCTATGGCTAGGCAAAGATTAGTCTAAACCTCTAGGATATGTTTTGCGCATACCACTAGATTTGATTTTTGATTACTATTGTATGTAAAAATAAATTCTTTAATCTTTTGCAGGGCTACTTCAAGCTTAGGGTACTTGTGAACGAGAAGTCCTTGCAAAAGTGATCTAGCAGCATCTACTAGTCCCTGGTTTGTCTTTTGGTTTCATGTATGAAACAAGCTTTCAGGATTGCACCTAGTGAGTGGGGAAATACCTAAACCTAGAAGCGAGAGGTTATTTCTGCAACTTGCCACTGTGTCACACATTGTTCAATATGTACTCTAGGATTCGATTCTCCGCTGAATAGTTGTGCAACCTAGAAATCCATCTGTATCTATGATTCCAGCTACTCCTTATCTTGGAACCTATATTTGATAGCTTGCTTCACATCGTCCCAATTTCTGAGTAAGACTTTATGATTGGCCCACCATCTAGCAGGGGTTTCCTGGAGGGCTACATCTAATACTGAGATCCTTTGATCCTCCACTACCTCTTCTTCCATGTTGAGCAGAAAACTGTCAAGTCCTGAGGTGCCATTGTATACTGGGTGTTCCCTGACCTCGGTCCCAATCCATCTAGTTTCCCTGACAGTTGCACATCTCCATGATAATTTTTCATATAAGCCTTGTTGCCAACTGTCAAATACCAGTTCTGAATCTTCGTCCACTGACTGTATACTCCTCCAACTTACCGATCCATCAGCAGTAGGATTTATATAATCGTCTCATGTTCCTGTTGTTACCGTGTACAATTGATCCAAGTCTTCTACCTCCATATTATTTTTTGTTGGCTCTGTATACTTGGGGCCTACATATGGATCCAAGGGTTGAACTACCTTGATTCCATCTACCTCAAATGTCATGGTGTCTTTATTTAAGTCAATCAATTCATAGTTTTCATAGGCCCAATCGATCCCAAGTAGTGCAGGGTAAGGGTCCTTATCCTCCATGATCTCAATCACTTCAAAGTCATCTATAATCTTCACTCCTGCAACATCTATTTCCACGTATTCCAATCTTCCTATGGGGAAAATACAATATTGGTTGGCCATCCTTAACTGGATTGGGGAATATGTCAACCAAGGTTTTCTTAAGTCTTCCCAAGTATTTTTAGGTAGAATATTCACATCAGATCCTAGATCCAACACGACATCCTTAATCTCAAATTCGTCTAATTGGGCTACTAGTCTGAATTATTTTCCAATTCATATGTTCCTTCTCTACACCCTCTAAGTAATCTTCTCAGGAATATTAGTCCTTATTCCTTCTTCTGTGGGTTCCTCATTTCCTAGAACTAGGTATAGCACATTGCACAACTTCTCTATTAATTGGTCATTCCCAATAATATCAGAGAATAATTGAAACCAAAGGTCGACTACAATTTGAGGTTGCTCAGGTTGTCTCGGTGTGACTACAAGGTTTATGAGTGTAGGGTGTGAAGTAGGGACTTGAAAATTTTTAGGGTAAACAATATGATGTGGGGGTTTCTCTTGAATATCAGGGCTAGGGATATTATGAAATACTTCTATGACATTTTTAAAGAACAACTTCTATTTTAGAGGGTCATACCTATCTTCTTTAGGTGATGCTTTCTGGATCTGAGGTAGATTATCAGCATCAGATCCTATATTTTCTCCTCCTCGAGTAACGATATTGAGGTTAGGTAATTGTCCTTTACTAAATCTATTGATTTCTGAACTGATGAGGTTAGTTCTTCATTGACGTAACTGATCTTCCCATTTTTCAATTAATTCTGGGCAGTATTTAGTTGCGTGCCCATTGGTTCTGCAGTGGGAGCACCATGGACACCTAGGATGAGGACATTCTCTAGCCACATGGCCTTTCTCATCACAATTATAACATATACTTGGCCCTCTTCCCCCAATCCTTCCTCTTCTGAATTCTCCACAACTCCACCTCCTCGACCCCTTCCCGATCCCTGAGGGTTTTCATTCACCCTGAATGTTGTTTGGTCCAACCTGTCTCCAAGTGCATCCAATGCTCTACATTGATTCGTGGTATGTGTGGTAGATGCACAAAACTCACAGTGCACTATATTTGGTACTATCAAATATTTCTTCATAATGGGGCACTGTCTCGGCCCATGCCCATGGATTCAAAATATCTCACAATACTCAACTGTTGGTGTTGCTTGGCTCCCTGGAAAAGCATGATATGGGGTAGGGTTATGGAATGGTCAGTTCGCAGACACTTGCACAACTCCTCCCATGGGTCCTGGTGAGGGTCCCATCGGATTCTGAGGAGGTCCCCTCATTCATGGAAATTTGTTCACTAGATGTCCTTCTATATAACATCCAGTGCACCAGACATGCAATCGTCCTGGTCTAGGTATTGTCAGTTCTTGAATCTTCTTGGTAATCGTTGATATTTTCCCTTGCAGTCATGCTAAATTTGCATCTTTTGGGGGTCTGGTCACTCTCAGGCTCTTAGGGTATCCCACCATGGCTTCAATCTTCATCAATTGTTCCAAGGCATCTGTCAAAGTGGCTATCCACTGTTGCGTTAGTGGAATCTAAGTCAGAGGTAGCAAACCTGAATGTACCATTCTCTTTGATGTTCCTCATGGATTGGATGTGCTAACCTCCCTATAGAATCTTTAAACTTCTACTTGTATTCTTAGGCATATTCACCTTCCCTTTGATGGATCTCGCGCAACTCAAATAGAGCTTGTTGTTCTGATTGAAGTAGCTTAAAATCCGCTATGAACCTTGTCCATACCTAGCCAAGTGTGAACGCTTGACCTAGCATTCCTAGCACTCCTAGCTCAATAATATTCATGTACCACTTGAGAGCATGACCTCTCAAGGTAGTTTGGAACTCAACCAAATTATTCGCATCTGAAGTCCCTCTGGATCTCCAGATTGCTTCGCACAAGAACCAGTGATGCTCAACATATTCATCTCCCTTACCCCATAATTATCAGTATCGGGCAATTGAACCTCCCGCGTGACCAAAAATTGTTGATATTGGTGATCTTATCAAAATGAAACCTAACAATCCTGCTTGCGATTTACCAGGAGATCACAATATCCTTTCTGTACTCGCACTTCCTGTTTGTGACTAACTAACTAATTGAACTAGAATAAAACTAGCATGAGAAGGTAGTATCAAACTTACCACTTGTATAGAAGACACTTGGGGTATGGGCGATCCGGGGCCGGCGCCACTGGCTTCGGGGCAGTTTTCTTTGATCTGGGGGGTCTCGTTTTCTTCCACTGGAGCGGTCTCTTCAGCTGTATTCCCATTATTTCCTCTAATTGGGGCTAAATATTATCTTTCTTATTCAAGATTCATGCTAGCTTCCTCCTCTCTCATGTCTACACCTTATCCTTCTTGTCCACCCTCCTGTGGACTTATTTCTCTCTGTGCTTCTCTCTCACTTAATCTTTGACTGTCCAGTCTTTCTTGTCTTCTCATCTTCCGCAACTCTTCCATCTATCTTTCCTCTACTTATCCTGGTCTGAATTCCTTCCGCAACTTCTCAGACTTTCTTGCTTCTTTCTTGATCTTTCCGCACCACTACTTCTCAACTATGGTGATCTTTTCAAGGCTCGCTCATATCTTGTTGTCCCCCCGCCCCCCCATTTTTCAAAGAACCCTTCCCCTCTCTCAGGCCATGACTCTACCCCAACCTCTCCCTACCTCAAGAGAGGGTGTTTACACTACCATCTCAGTCGGGGACATAATCAACATCCCTTCTTCCATTAAGAAAACCTTAATCCACATGGGGATTTCTCTCAACAGTCTTCCCCTTGCATCTTTCTTGAAATTCGCCTCTGCGCATGAAAAATATTGGTGATTCTTAGCTACAAACTCAATAATGTATCCTTCTAATGTGGTATTGACCCAGAAATCAATTACTCCTATGACTAGACGATCCAGCCGAAGAAGTGTTGCAATATTTTTTTTGTCCCAAGTACAGGTCCTCTTGAATCCTTCTTGTATCTCTGGAGCTTCTTGGAGCCTATTTATTCAGTGGAAAAGTTCTTCTAGGAAATTAACCCAGAATATCTTGTACTAGTCACTCGATCTTTCTAAGTAAAAGACTGCCTCATGAGTATCTTCCACAGATTTGCTTCTCAGATCCGCTTCTTTCCATATGAAGGTGTCACGGATTCTTTCTCACCATTGGTCAATACTAGATCTGTGAATCTGCGGAAGCATAGTCCCTACAGATTCCCTGTTAACGCAGATCCTGGAAACGAAACCATTTTTTTGGTGCAAGTTTGATCAAACTAGGGTCATTCTCAGGTTACCAACAAAAGCTACCGAGTAGTCTAGAGCGTTGTCACTTTCATATCCTCCGAAGAGAAGAAGTCTCACCCGAAGCACTGTTGAGACAAATGGATAGAGAAGGGAAAGGAAAATACTTAGGAAGATTCACAGAACATTCAAGATTCATCCTGATCTTGCGCAAGACATCTAACTACAGAACAGATCTAAACTCATATGTGCAAGAACGGAAACTACTTATGTTGCGAAAAATCATTCAAACATAGATACATCATGTGGAATTCATGAACCATAAATAAGTACTGTAAAGATACAATGCATAAGAATAAACATTGAAAGACACAATATATTTTGAAATTTTAGACCCTCCTTCATATATTATCTTCAAATCTTTCTCAATTACAAGCTCAAAGGTACACAATGTTGCTCTGTTACAAACTCTTGGCTCTAGAATCATGTCACAGAGCTCTAACTCCCAAAAAGGTGTACAGATTACATTACAGACTCAAAATATGACTTCACAACAATAGACAACAACAATTATGACATCAACATAACAGTCAGAGAAAAATCAGGCCGAACCCTTTTACAATCATGATCCACCATATATATACTCTAAGTCATGTCTTCTAGCTTTGGCTTGCATGATTTCTTGTTCTATTGCAACCACTTTTTCTTTGTTGGCGTTGCATTGTCCTTTTCGCAACTGATTTATGTTACTTCTCCTTGCTTTATTGTCTAGCTTCTCCTGAAGCTTGCGCAACTTGTACTAAGACAAAACTTGCACAATTCCTTATCGAAAAACGAAGGGCCCAACATGTATCATTGTTTGGCTAGGGGGTGGCTAGTTACAGAAAGGAATGTGTAGTTGAGCCTATGATTGAGTGCAAAAGTGCTCACGCTCAGTTATTTGTTGGGTAGCTTCAACTTTAGATAATCGTTCTTACTATGTTAAAAAAATTACATACAACCTATTTCAATTGTCTTATGATTTATACTTGCATCTGTTTATGAGATGTAAGTGGTTGTTTTAAGATGTAAGGAAAGGAAATTATATGTATGCTTATTATAAAGTTCAATCTCAAGCATACTTTTAGCATGCCCCTAGTTAACATTGCTTTGCTTAATATCTATAATGACATGAAAGGGTAACTATTTGTGATATTTGATATATGCTTTTGGTGGCTTGTTTTCATATTAGAATTTATGATTATGACTATGTATCATGTGTTGACTCATTGTTCCTCCACCTATTCTTAGAGCTCGCAAAGTGTTGTGAAGCTCATATCCCTATGAATTTGTTTTACTAAAGTAGGTGGGGTCCCCTAGTAAAAGCATCATAGTTGATTGATTGTGTTATACTTTTCTATGGCACATACTTTATCAACATTTTGATAGGTTAATTGATTCATCATTTCATCGGTTTGAGATGCTTCCTTGTGCATGTCATCAAAGAGGTCTTTTATAAAGGTTTATTAAAATATTCTTGCAATTGCATTACTAAAAACATGATATCATTATACCAAGGTGATGATATTTTTCTTGACACATATGAAGTTATGGTTCATAACAATTCACTTTGGTGATATATTATGTTTTTTTTGTGTGGTTTATATCCCTCACAACACTCAATGGCATTGGAGGTCTATATTTGGAATCATGGTCAAGAAGTAATGACTATGATATGACACAAGGTAATATCTAGCATAACATATATGTTCATAAGCTTTGGATATTCCTAATCTCTCAATGCATTAAGTTTTACTTTGGCACTTATATATAAAGGCAAGGTATGTTGATATAAAAGTGATAAGGGTTATAATATAGCACAAGTTGGTGATTTCATATATTATGAATATTCCTCACACCTCTCAATGTATTAAGGGATTGCATTAACAAATTCTATGATGCAAATGGTTGTTTAATGTGGTTTGTGTGTCACCTCACAGTGACATATCATATCTAAATCATTTTGAAAATAATTAATATGGTGCCTTTATTATTTATAATTGATTTAGACTTGGAATATATATAAGAGCAACTTCTACTGGACAAGGTAAGTACCCATGCAGTTTTTTTCAGAATTATTGTAGCTACTTTGTTGATAAATGAGTTGATAAGGCTCTATTAGTTGGTTGTTAGTGTGATTGTATTCTTTCTTCATCCTTTCACTTGTGCTCAGAGAATGTTGTATGAATTACGGTGATGTTATTTGAACTACTAGTTGTAGAGACCTATGTTGAAAGGAAACGCACTAGGTTTGTTTCTTTTGTGAACTCTCGATTTTTTGAATGTCACCCATTCATTTCATCATTTTCCATACTTAAATATTGCACATCTCTACATACTTGGGTATTTCAGCTGTAAAATAGAATTTGTTAGAGGTGAAAGAGTTATGCATTAATCTCACCATGATGACCATTCTTTTCACATTAAAATGTGACCTAGGTTCAATCCAAAATATGTTTAAAAGTTTGAAGAGAAGTATATAGTATTAAACCTTGTTTTTAATTGTTCGATTATTGGTGTTTCTCCTTGGAATAATTTTGAAAATTCATGTGATTCAACTCGTCATTCTTATCATTTTAATTACTTGGTATCCCTCCCCATGTTGAAATAATTTGGTGTTATCTCGAGCTTTAATGTGATGTGGAAGTTTACATTTGAAATATCCCATTTTTCATTTTTATATTCTCATTTTTCATATGATTATACCTTAATGGTTGAGAACATTTGTTTCCTCTTAAGAGGTCACAAGTTCAAATCCAGAGGGGGGTAGGGTATGCATACCTCTGTAGACTTTACCAGTCAAATCGTTGGGCGGAGAGGGGTACCTTGTCCCACAAACAAGGAGGTCTCATACACCAATTTGATGTGGCTTGGCCGTGACCTTAAAAATAGATTATTATTATTATTATTATTATTACTATGAAATTTGCATAGTGTCTTGGTACGGTTGTATATCCAACTGTGATGAAGACTTTTCAGGTTTAAAACTCACTACAAGAATTATTTTTTACTATATTCATCTTGGGTTTGGGTCAAACAATAATATTGATAAGTGAACTC
Source organism: Picea engelmannii (assembly GCA_009831015.1). Taxonomy (NCBI): domain Eukaryota; kingdom Viridiplantae; phylum Streptophyta; class Pinopsida; order Pinales; family Pinaceae; genus Picea; species Picea engelmannii. The sequence continues at coordinate 142,661 of ML779509.1, read as the reverse complement.
GACAACTATAACCATCAATTAAAAAAAAGAGTGAATGTATTAGTTTTCAAAAGGATGATATAAGGTTTGTCTTCGAGTTATTTTTAAATATGTTTTAAGTTCATTGGGTGTGCCAAACTTAAGCCATTTTGCATGATTCCCACTTGCAACTTTATATATATATATATAAAGTGCCCACAAATAACGAAATGAACACAAAGTGACAATGGTGGTTGAATTGAAATTTAGAATGAGTTTTTAACTTCCATTTTTAACATGAATGGCCAATTGTGACCATGCTCCTTGGAGAAACTCAATTTGATACTCCAATTCTTCGATATCGCTAGCTTTAGGCAGTTGGGGTGCAAAATTCCAAATCTTCGGCTAGGTTTCAGCAAGCCTTTCTTGGACTCTTTCTAGTTTGTGCTAGACCTAGACCTTGGAATGTTCCTCTTGTTGTCTAGATTCTTATGCAAGGAATGCTTCCTCCCTTGTGACCTTAGTAGACCTCTCGGTCTATTGGAGCCTCTACTCCAGTTGATCAGTTGATGCTCTGAACATTCCAACCAAGTGTGTTGCTGGCCGTTGTGAAAGGTCATCAAAAGACGTTGTTGCATCCCTGGGTGCTCGAGTCTGCAATGGAAGTCCACTGGCCATTGCATTTTCTAAAGGAGTATCCACTTCCTCCTCCCCTACGGATGGTCCTGACACCAACCTCAACCTCAACACTGATGAAAGAAGTGTCAGAACCTCTATTTTGGCCAGACAGAGTTGCAACAACTCTGTGCACTGCTGAGGGTTTTGGAGAACCAACTCCATTTGTTCCTACGCAGATGTCATGCTCTGCCTGGAGGTTGACTATGGTTCCTTATGAACCTTAGGTATCTCCTTCTCTTTTCGCGTGTCAAGTTCTGGCGTTGCGCTTCCCTAGGAACCTTCAACCTTGGTCATTGAGGAAATGTGTTGGGTAGGTTGAGCTTGTGGATCCTCCATCATTTGAGTGTCCTTTTTGGACACAATCTGTTGGTCCTGGGTGTCCAGGTTCGGACCAGTTAGCTGTAGGCTCTTATCTGGTACTTATGGATTTGGACCAGAAACTTCTGGTCTCTTCTCAGGAAACTCCTGGTTTGTTTCTGGGAGTTCTCTCTTTGGTTGCTCAGGGGGATTGAGTTGCATCAAATCCGGATGGGTGGTTTCTGCGGGTGGCGACTAGGGTTGTGGTGGTAATGGTGGGTGCTTGGTGATGATGGTGGATGGAGGGGTGTCAGGCTCATGTTCATCCTGAATATGGATGAATGGGGTTGCTCTGAGCATTGAGCGAGTGCAGGGGATGACATATGAAAGGGTTTGGGGGTTCATAATTTTACTCGGTGAGACCCCAGTTCGAAACTTCTTCGCCATTGGTTCTGTAATGAACGAAACGCTCAGGGTCTTGTTGAAATCCTTCCCTATCAACCTGGCTTGCTCTAGCAGTTGTGGGAAGATCGATAGTGTTAGTTTCTTTCACTCCAATGGTTGTGTCTCGTCCTCCTCCTTAGAGTCTGACTGTGCCAAAGCTTCCTTCTTTTGGGCCTCTGGTCCTGAGCTTGATCCTACCCCTACTTCTTTACCTTTCTTCTTCAGCAGCTCGACAAGAAAAATGTAATGCATTCCTGACTTGCGTGGGTTGCGTTTAACTCATGGCCACAAAATTACCTCTTTGTCAAAGGCCTCCTCATCTAGGTAGAACAATAACATTCTTGAGTGGAAATCCTCCCTGCTAGCATGCCTTGGCCATACAAACGTATGATGTCATTTCATGTTGAAAGCGATGTTCCTTGTGTTGCAGTTGAGGAGCTCTTGTGGAATGCACAACCTCTGTGTTGCGTCGATCAGGTCGTTGTCACACTTGGAGAATGTCGTGGTGTTAAAATTTGTTTTCTCCGAGTCCCTCCTGGAATGCCAGGGCTCAAACATCTTTGTATGGTACCCCTTGTCTGCTAGCACCAATGTTCTTCCAATGGGTGGATTCCACTTAAGAATTGTGAATGCCATCAATAGGTATACATAGGTGAAGGTGCCTCCCTTCTCATGGCCTTCCTTCCAAGCCCCGAGTAGTTCCTCTAGTAGGTAACTGCACCATTTGAATACAACGCCATTGATGCAAAAGTCTACTAATGACAATGCATCCAACATGCATTCCCCTTGTAATACGACCTCATAATTGTGTTGGCTATGATGTAACAACTAGTCTTGACCGTCTCTGGTAGTATGGGGTCAATTATGGCTATGCGCCCCCCTCTCTGTGTGTGGAACCTTTCATAGAGGTTGGGCTCCCTTTTCTTCTTTTTGTGCTTATTGGGACCTTGGAATCCTTTAGACACATCCTCGCCCTCGAGGGACAGTCTAGTAAGCTGATGAATGTCTTCGGCATGGATTGGATACCGCCTATCCAAATAGAGACTTTTGTTATGCACCCTGCTGATCAGGAATTTGGTGCACTACGCAACATCATTGGTGGTACCAAACACTAGTAGTTCTCTGAGGTTCATGATCATCAAGTTGAATAGATTGATGAATTCAAGCTTTGGAACAAACTGCATGCCTCCCAACTCGTTTGGAGCAATACTTCAGAAGACGTATATGTTCATATGGGGGAACAAGATTGGGTCTGTTAAGTCAAGATCAAGGAGCTTGACTTACTCCACCTTCCCCTTAAGATCACTCACGACCTCAAATCAGGAGTCGCAGGGCTTGTCTAGTACTGCATCTTTAGACATGGCACTTCAACTTGTTGTGGCTCTCGGCATTGTGGGCTCTGAGTTATCACAAATTCTATGGCGAACTACAGATAGGGGATCACAACTACGGGTTTCACAACTTCACAAACTTGCTCGCTCTACAGAATTCATAAATTGCTAAGTTCTTTGAAAACAATGCGTTCTATGGTGTGTTATCAGAGCCTTATACTCAGCCTTAGCTGGAAAGTTTAGCAATAGTTGTTGTTCATCATGACCATTTGGACGCAAATTGGATCTGATATTTTTGACGGGACAGGTTAACGGGGTAAATCCTATTGGGAAATTATGGTATTTACTGTGCAAGTTGGATAGGGATGTGGCCGATTTCAGACCTTTTTGTTTGACAGATGAGAATCCCGGGGCGAATACCAATGGCATCTTCGCGTATCGCTGCTTTATGTCTTAACTAAATTCAGATGGGGTACCGTAATGGAAATAAACGCTGTGACTGGACTAGGTTTGTGTGGCACATGGACTCAGAGCGTTCAGATTCGTTCTCCCTCTAACCACAACGGGGTCCCTGTCATATAAATGATTTTCATTAATGGATTCTTTACATTTTTGATCCTGCACTACTGAGTAAGCAGTTCTGCATCAAACAACACTTAAACAAAAAAAGAAATGAACTACATGTCACGACGCAACACTGCACACACATTGACTTTATTAACTGAATTCAAAAAAATTGCAGAAAACTCAAATCTAACTATTATACATGCTCCTTCAGACTAGAGAAACATTCCCTTTTGCTCAGTTATGAGACATATAGCGTTTTAGGTGAGTGCCATTCACCCATATCGACCGCAACATACCATCCAGTTGCGCAATTCTAACTGCTCCTGAGGGTAAGATCTCTACAACTATTAATGGTCCCAATCAATGCATGCACAACTTGCCAGGATGCTTTTGATACCGACTGTCATAGAGTATAACCTTGTCATCTTGCGCAAATACTTTAGTCTTAATGTGTCGGTCATTCCAATATTTTTGCCTTGATTTCTTAACCATCTGATGGAAGTCTACTAAAAACCTGGTCTCTTCAAGTTCTTGTAACTCCATGAGCCTCTGCGCAACTAATTCTTCTTCTGACATATGGTTGATCTGTGCAATGTACAAACTCTGAGTGATGAATTCTGTAGTCACCACAAAATCTTTCCCATAAACTAGCTGAAATGGAATGTACCTGTGGATTTTCTTTCTGGATGTCCTATAAGCCCATAGTACTGTTGGAACTTTGTCATCCCAATCTTCCCGATTTGCACAACAAACCTTTGTTAACCCTCTCTTCATAATCTTGTTGAATGCTTCTACTATTACATTAGATTGCGGGTGGTAGGGGATGCTTTTTTGGTGTTGGATCAAGAACTTTGTTGTAAGATTTTCTATAGTGCTACTAATAAAATGATCTCCCTAATCATTGGTTAGACTCTTGGGACATCCAAATCGAGTGATAATATTCTCAAAAATGAACCTAGCAATAGTATCGGTCGAGCAGTCATGAACAGGTGTTGCCTCAGCCTAACATGTAAGGTAGTCAATTGTGGTAATAATGTATCTAGCCTTTGAATACTTAGTTGTGGGGTTGATCAGTCCAATAAATTCAACAACCCACTTCTAAAATGCATGTAGGGATCAAACTGGTTGAAGTGGTAATTCATCTCGTCGTGATGGCTTACCCACTCTTTGACAAACATCACATGATCTAGCATATATCTTTGCATCCTTAAAGAGAGTTTCCCACCAAAGGCCATATTGGAGGACTTTATGTGTCATGGCCTTCCCTCCTACATGACCTCCTGCAACTCCACTGTGGAATTCCCATAGTATATCCTCCCTTTCATGATCCAAGACACATCTTCTGAGGATACTGTCTAGTCCCAACTTATACAATTGACCTGCAATTAACTGATAGTCCGTTGCTCTAACAACCATATGGAATTTTTGGGTTGCAGAATATGTTTGTAGGTAGTCTCATGTACTTAGGAAGATTGTTATGTCTTCCAAATACTTTGGTATGGCCTCAACCCAGAACACCTCTGCATCTGGGGGTTGATCGTCAACTGCTCCGCCACTTTCCCCTGACTCTAATACAGACAAGTGATCAGGTCCTGTGTTGCATATTCTAGGCTTAATAATTACTTTAAAATAGAATTCTTGAAATAACAGCAACCATCTACAAATTCTCCCTTCCAACACAGGTTTGTTAACTAGATACTTCAATGCAGAATGATAAGTAAGGAACTTAAAATGAGAACCTAGAAAATAATGTCTAAATTTATGCAAAGTATAAATCATGTCTAAACCCTCCCTTTCTGTCATTATGTAGTTGTGATCAACTTGTGACAACTTGCTTCTTGCAAAGTAGATAGGATGATCCATGGCTCCATCTCCAGGTTGTGCTAATATAGATCCTAAGCCAATACCTGAAGCATCAATGTGGACGTGAAATTCATTTTCCCAGTTTGGGAATATCAGAATCGGTGATATGTTGAACTTCTCCTTTAGGGTCTCGAACACTTTATCGCATTCTGGGGTCCATTGGGACATTTCGGCTTTTTTCAATAGATTTTCTAGAGGTGTAGTAATGTTTTCATATATTCTAATGAACCTACGATAGTACCCTGTGTGTCCCAACGTGGAGAGCAATTGCTTAGCACTCATAGGTGGTGGAATGTTCACAATAAGCGCAACTTTTGTTGGGTCTACCAGTACTCCCTCTCGACATACTATGTGGCCCAACAAATTTCCATGTGGTACACAGTAGATACATTTTCTGAGATTCAATGATATCTGCAATTGTTTGCATCTGTCAAACATCAACCGTAAAAACGCTACATGTTCCTTGAGAAAACTATATATTGTCCAGTCATCCATATAAACTTCTATAAACTTGTGAATAAACTCTCTGAAAGTTTCTATTACAATCGTGGAGAAAACTACACGAGAGTTCTTTAAACCAAATGGCATCACATTGTATGCAAAAGTCCCCCATTTTGTTATGAATGTTGTCTTCTTTTTGTCCTCTTAGACAATCCTTACTTGGTGGTACCCTGGAAATCCATCTGTGAATGAGTATGCTTCTTTCCCCGCAACTTGTTCTAGCACCTCATCAGTAAAAGGTGTTGGGAAAGGGTCATGCACATAGGCAGAGTTAAGGATTCTATAGTCTACACAAACATTGATATCCTCTATACCTTTCGTGCTTTGGATGAATATTGGGCTTACCCATTCTGCTTCTTCTACTACAAAAATAAATCCAGCTGCTTCTACTGGGTGTTCCCTGACCTCAGTTCCAATCCATCTAGTTTCCCTGACAGTTGCACATCTCCATGATAATTTTTCATATAAGCCTTGCTGCCAACTGTCAAATGCCAGTTCTGAATCTTCGTCCACTAACCGTATACTCCTCCAACTTACCGATCCATCAACAATAGGATTTATATAATCGTCTCATGTTCCTATTGTTACCGTGTACAATTGATCCAAGTCTTCTACCTCCATATTATTTTTTTTTGGCTCTGTATACCTGGGGCCTACATATGGATCCAAGGGTTGAACTACCTTGATTCCATCTACCTCAAATGTCATGGTGTCTTTATTTAAGTCAATCACTTCATAGTTTTCATAGGCCCAAATGATCTCAAGTAGTGCAGGGTAAGGGTCCTTATCCTCCATGATCTCAATCACTTCAAAGTCATCTATAATCTTCACTCTTGCAACATCTATTTCCATGTATTCCAGACTTCCTATGGGGAAAATACAATATTGGTTGGCCATCCTTAACTGGATTGGGGAATATGTCAACCAAGGTTTTCCTAAGGCTTCCCAAGTCTTTTTAGGCAGAATATTCACATCAGATCCTAGATCCAACATGACATCCTTAATCTCAAATTTGTCTAATTGGGCTACTAGTCTGAATTATTTTCCAATTCGTATGTTCCTTCTCTACACCCTCTAAGTAATCTTCTCAGGAATATTAGTCCTTATTCCTTCTTCTGTGGGTTCCTCATTTCCTAGAACTAGGTATAGCACATTGCACAACTTCTCTATTAATTGGTCATTCCCAAGAATATCAGAGAATAATTGAAACCAAAGGTCGACTACATTTTGAGGTTGCTCAGGTTGTCTCGGTCTGACTACAAGGTTTATGAGTGCAGGGTGTGAAGTAGGGACTTGAAAATTTTTAGGGTAAACAATATGATATGGGGGTTTCTCTTGAATATCAGGGCTAGGGATATTCTGAAATACTTCTATGGCTTTTTTAAAGAACAACTTATGTTTTAGAGGGTCATACCTGTCTTCTTTAGGTGATGCTTTCTGAATCTGAGGTAGATTATCAGCATCAGATCCTATCTTTTCTCCTCCTTGAGTAACAATATTAAGGTTGGGTAATTGTCCTATACTAAATATATTGATTTCTGAACTGATGAGGTTAGTTCCTCATTGACATACCTGATCTTCCCATTTTTCAATTAATTCTAGGCAGTCTTTAGTTGCGTGCCCATTGGTTCTGCAGTGGGAGCACCATGGACACCTAGCATGAGGACAGTCTCTAGCCATATGGACTTGCTCATCACAATTATAACATATACTTGGACCTCTTCCCCCGATCCTTCCTCCTCTGAATTCTCCACAACTCCACCTCCTTGACCCCTTTCTGGTCCCTGAGGGTTTTCATTCACCCTGAATGTTGTTCGGTCCAACCTATCTCCAGTGCATCCAATGCTCTACATTGATTGGTGGTATGTGTGGTAGATGCACAAAACTCACAGTGCACTGTATTTGGTACTATCAAATATTTTTTCATAATGGGGCACTGTCTCGGCCCATGCCCATGGATTCAAAAGATCTCACAATACTCCACTGTTGGTGTTGCTTGGCTCCTTGGAAAAGCATGATATGGGGTAGGGTTATGGAATGGTCAGTTCGCAGACACTTGCACAACTCCTCCCATGGGTCATGGTGAGGGTCCCATCGGATTCTGAGGAGGTCCCCTCATTCATGGACCTTCGTTCACCAGATGTCCTTCTATATAACATCCAGTGCACCACACATGCAATCGTCCTGGTCAAGGTATTGTCAATTCTTGAATCTTCTTGGTAATCGTTGATATGTTCCCTTGCAGTCATGCTAAATTCGCATCTGTTGGGGGTCTAGTCACTATCAGGCGCTCAGGGTATCCCACCATGGTTTCAATCTTCATCGATTGTTCCAAGGTGTCTGTCAAAGTGGATATCCACTGTTGTGTTAGCGGAATCTAAGTCAGAGGTAGCAATCCTGAATGTACCATTCTCTTTGATGTTCCTCATGGATTGGATGTGCTAACCTCCCTATAGCATCTTTAAAATTCTGCTTGTATTCTTAGGCTTATTCACCTTCCCTTTGTTGGATCTTGCGCAACTCAAATAGAGCTTGTTGTTCTGATTGAAGTAGCTTAAAATCTGCTATGAACCTTGTCCGTACCTAGCCAAGTGTGAATGCTTGATCTTGCATTCCTAGCACTCCTTGCTCAATAATATTCATGTACCACTTGAGAGCATGACCTCTCAAGGTAGTCTGGAACTCAACCAAATTATTCGCATCCAAATTCCCTCTGGATCTCCAGATTGCTTCGCACAAGAACCAATGATGATCAACATATTCATCTCCCTTACCCCATAATTATCGGTATCAGGCAATCAAACCTCCCGCGTGACCAACCATTGTTGATATTGGTGCTCTTATCAAAATGAAACCTAACAATCCTGCTTGCAATTTACCAGGAGATCCCAATATCCTTTCTGTACTCGCACTTCCTGTTTGTGACTAACTAACTAATTGAACTAGAATAAAACTAGCATGAGAAGGTAGTATCAAACTTACCACTTGTATAGAAGACACTTGGGGTATGGGCGATCCGGGGCCGACGCCACTGGCTTCGGGGCAGTTTTCTTTGATCTGGGGGGTCTCATTTTCTTCCACTGGAGCGGTCTCTTCAGCTATATTCCCATTATTTCCTCTAATAGGGGCTAAATACTATCTTTCTTATTCAAGATTCATGCTAGCTTCCTCCTCTCTCATGTCTACACCTTCTCCTTCTTGTCCACCCTCCTGTGGACTTATTTCTCTCTGTGCTTCTCTCTCACTTAATCTTTGACTGTCCAGTCTTTCTTGTCTTCTCATCTTCCGCAACTCTTCCATCTATCTTTCCTCTACTTATCCTGGTCTGAATTCCTTCCGCAACTTCTCAGACTTTCTTGCTTCTTTCTTGATCTTTCCGCACCACTACTTCTCAACTATGGTGACCCTTTTCAAGGCTCGCTCATATCTTGTTGTCCCCCCGCCCCCCCATTTTTCAAAGAACCCTTCCCCTCTCTCAGGCCATGACTCTACCCCAACCTCGCCCTACCCCAAGAGAGGGTGTTTACACTACCATCTCAGTCGGGGACATAATCAACATCCCTTCTTCCATCAAGAAAACCTTAATCCACATGGGGATTTATCTCAACAGTCTTCCCCTTGCATCTTTCTTAAAATTTTCCTCTGCACGTGAAAAATATTGGTGATTCTCAGCTACAAACTCAATAATGTATCCTTCTAATGTGGTATTGACCCAAAAATCAATTACTCCTGTGACTAGACGATCCAGCCGAAGAAGTGTTGCAATATTTTTTTTGTCCCAAGTACAGGTCCTCTTGAATCCTTCTTGGAACTCTGGAGCTTCTTGGAGCCTATTTATTTAGTGGAAAAGTTCTTCTGGGAAATTAACCCAGAATATCTCGTACTAGTCACTCGATCTTTCTAAGTAAAAGACTGCCTCATGAGTATCTTCCACAGATTTTCTTCTCAGATCCACTTCTTTCCATATGAAGGTGTCGCGGTTTCTTTCTCACCATTGGTCAATACTAGATCTGTGAATCTACGGAAGCATAGTCCCTACAGGTTCCCTATTAACGCAGATTCTGGCAACGAAACCATTTTGTTGGTGCAAGTTTGATCAAACCAGGGTCATTCTTAGGTTACCAACAAAAGGTGCCGAGTAGTCTAGAGCATTGGCACTTTCATCTCCTCCAAAGAGAAGAAGTCTCACCCGAAGCACTATTGAGACAAATGGATAGGGAAGGGCAAGGAAAATACTTACGAAGAATCACAGAACATTCAAGATTGATCCTGATCTTGTGCAAGACATCTAACTACAGAACAGATCTGAACTCATATGTGCAAGAACGGGAACTACTTATGTTGTGAAAACTCATTCAAACATAGATACATAAAGTGGAATTCATGAACCATAAATAAGTACTGTAAAGATACAATGCACAAGAATGAACACTGAAAGACACAATATATTTTGAAATTTGGGATCCTCCTTCATATATTATCTTCAAATCTTTCTCAATTACAAGCTCAAAGGTACACAATATTGCTCTGTTACAAACTCTTGGCTCTAGAATCATGTCACAGAGCTCTAACTCCCAAAAAGGTGTACAAATTACATTACAGACTCAAAATATGACTTCACAGCAATAGACAACAACAATTATGACATCAACATAACAGTCAGAGAAGAATCAAGCCGGACCCTTTTACAATCATGATCCACCATATATATACTCTAAGTCATGTCTTCTGGCTTTGGCTTGCATGATTTCTTGTTCTATAGCAACCACTTTTTCTTTGTTGGCATTGCATTGTCCTTTTCGGAACTGATTTATGTTGCTTCTCCTTGCTCTATTATCTAGCTTCTCCTGAAGCTTGCGCAACTCGTACTAGGACAAAACTTGCACAATTCCTTATCGAAAAACGAAGGGCCCAACATGCATCATTTTTTGGCTAGGGGGTGGCTAGTTACAGAAAGGAATGTGTAGTTGAGCCTATGATTGAGTGGAAAAGTGCTCACGCTCAGTTAGTTGTTGGGTAGCTTCAACTTTAGATAATCGTTCTTACTATGTTAAAAAAATTACATACAACCTATTTCAACTGTCTTATGATTTATACTTGCATCTGGTTATGAGATGTAAGTGGTTGTTGTAAGATGTAAGGAAAGGAAATTATATTCATGCTTATTATAGAGTTCAATCATAAGCATGCTGTTAGCATGCCCCTAGTTAACATTGCTTTGCTTAATATCTATAATGACATAAAAGGGTAACTATTTGTGATATTTGATATATGCTTTTGGTGGCTTGTTTTCATATTAGAATTTACGATTATGAGTATGTAGCATGTGTTGACTCATTGTTCCTCCACCTATTCTTAGAGCTCGCAAAGTGTTGCGAAGCTCATATCCCTATGAATTTTTTTTACTAAAGTAGGTGGGGTCCCCTAGTAAAAGTATCATAGTTGATTGATTGTGTTATAGTTTTCTATGGCACATACTTTATCAACATTTTGATAGGTTAATTGATTCATCATTTCATCGGTTTGAGATGCTTCCTTGTGCATGTCATCAAAGAGGTCTTTTATAAAGGTTTATTAAAATATTCTTGCAATTGCATTACTAAA
>ML779509.1:119342-130858 GCA_009831015.1 Picea engelmannii | reverse complement strand
GCACTTATATATAAAGGCAAGGTATGTTGATATAAAAGTGATAAGGGTTATAATATAGCACAAGTTGGTGATTTCATATATTATGAATATTCCTCACACCTCTCAATGTATTAAGGGATTGCATTAACAAATTCTATGATGCACATGGTTGTTTAATGTGGTTTGTGTGTCACCTCACAGTGACATATCATATCTAAATGATTTTGAAAATAATTAATATGGTGCCTTTATTATTTATAATTGATTTAGACTTGGATTATGTATAAGAGCAACTTCTACTGGACAAGGTAAGTACCCATGCAGTTTTTTTCAGAATTATTGTAGCTACTTTGTTGATTAATGAGTTGATAAATGAAGTTTAGGACTTGTAAAAATGGTGTAGAACTTCCAAGATGTAGGACCATTTATAAGTCACTTGTAGATGTGGGTGGCCACCTATATACACTTGGATCAATTTATGTCAAGCACCCAATAGGAAATAATCCTTGGAGATGGTATTTTCTATGGAGGTTTGAAACTCTATTAAAATTTGAATTTTTTTGTGGTTGGTTCTCCAAAATAAAATTCTTATAGGGGAAAACATGTAGAATAGTTCATGGAAAGGTTCCAATTAGTGCCTCTTATGTATGGAGTCCTCTAAAACCATTTCACATCTCTTTAATTCTTTCCATTTAACCATATAAGTTTATTCAGATATCAAATCACTTACCGATGGAAAGAGGAAATAGGAAGGAACACAATAGAAGAGGCTTTGGAGAGATGGTAAGAGGACAAATATGTCACTAATAATATTCCCTTACATCTATTTAAGCTTTGAGTAGTATGGTTAGAAAAGGAATGCTTCTTTTTTTCAAGGGAAGTAGGTGACACCTTGAGGCACTTTTCTTAGTCTCAAAGGAGTTTATTAAAGTTTTGGGAAGTCTAAGAATAAGGAAAAACATAGGAGACTAGATTACCCAAATATAGACACAACAAAGCACTACGGATCCTTTGATGGGGTAGCCAATTTAAATCCCAATGATTGTGGAGTAAGAAGAATTATGCACCCCTCTCACACTCACATGGTACAATTTGAATGTGACTTGGTCATGGGTATGAACAATAACAATCTCTTTTTTTTTCCAAGAAAAAATAATAATTTGATTCGAGTATAAAAAAATTGCATGCTTCAAGTATCTTGTCAACACACTGATAAGATATTTTTATGATAAAGACCTTGAAAATCTAATAAACTTGGCACTTTAACCTAGTTGATGTGGTCTTAAGAGACCATGTATCCATTATATAATAATCCAAATATAAAAAAGAACTAAATACAAGTCCATGGTTTTAGCTAGCCAACCACTATTTATGTGTATTATACACAAAATAAACAAAATCAATTATATCCTACTACATAGAGTCTAAGTAAAGTCTAAATAAACTATAGCATTTTTCTAAAAAGATGTTATATTAACAACATAAATTCCTTCCTTTACTTTTTCAAAAGAGATAACTCCAACACTTAAGTGTTGACCTTACTTTGACAACCTATTCACCTCTTGATTCAATGCTCAAAAGACATAGTTTCAAAATTTGCATCAACCTTTGACAAAATTTCACCCATAGATATAAGATGTACATTATATATAAATCCATCCCCTTGAATCCAATTTATAACCAATGAAGAATCACCATACACATGTAGCCTCTTTATCCTTTGATAGCTTGTGCAGTTTAATAAAAGATAAATAACTTAAAATTATGAATAATTCTTTTATCCAAGACCAATTCTAGCTTTGAACCTAATAAAGTGTTAGTCACAAAGAAACATCACATCCCTAACACTACCAAAATTGGTATCATGCTACCAGACACTACAATGATATCTCCATGGAATAGACATGTCAAGTTGCAGCTCACCAACCTACCTAATAGACCTAGGTATTGTTACTTTGTTTTGTATTTGAAACTAAAGTGTCAACTCTTGCCATAATTGAAAAGTTTTAATGAATTTCTCTTCAAATAACATAGAGTTTATGGTCAACCATATTCACCAACACACGACGCATGGAAGTGCGTTTAGTTCTTTTAATTATTTTGTGCCAAAGTATCTTTTTAGATATTCATCTATTGTAGATCCTTCCCATATATTTTTCACAATTGTTATTAATTCAACCTCCCTTCATAGCTGCATAAAAAATGAGCAAGTTGTTAATATATGATTTATATTTTCCTCAATCACCTTAAAAAAGTACAAATACTTTGGTCTTGTTTACCTTTATTTCGTATATTCTCCCAATTTAAATCCCGATTTGTCAAGGAAAACCAAAGAAAAACTCTTGTTTTCTTGGGTGACTTCAGCTTCCATACTTTGTCTGACCACCAAAATGAGTCTTGTGGATCTAAAGGAAAAAAAAAATTATACCCCAATCTTGTAGTGTAACTTCATCTAGATTTGTTAAAATCCCATGCTAATAAAAAAAATCCCCCTTTAGTTTAATATGAACCCTTTTAATATTGTCAATGTAAACCATCCATAGGACTACTTCCTTCAAGCACTAAAACATGTGCCTGCAACCATTCTTGGGGGAAGAAATGTCTATTGTTCCTGAATTCCCAACTTGATCAAGGGTGCAATATCCTTTTTCTTAAAGACATGCGATAATATCATGTACCCATTCCATTCTTTCAATGCTCACTATTGAATCAACACATAGTCTTACTTGTGTCCCATTACCCACCTTCCAAGTCAAATACTACCATTAAAATTGATGGCCAATATATTACATTTATTAGATAAATTGTTTATATTTTTCCTTGGATTTCTGATTTGATCAATCATGGATCTTGGTTTAATATAATTTTGTTCAATGATTTTCTTCCAAATCCCATCCCTAGTTATAACCACACACACATCAAATATATTCAAGATATTTAATATATCAAAGAGCCTTTTGATATATCAAATATCCGTACATTCACAAGCTCTTCAATTTAGTAGTTAAGTATGTTTTCCCTATACCTTGGAATCAAAGCATCAATGTTCCTATTTTTAAAAGCGGAGATAAAAAAATCCATATAATTATAGGACCATTATGATTCTACCTCTTTTATCCAAGTTCTATGGAATTATTCTAGAAAAGAAGATCACCATATGGCTAGAAAGACACAACAAAAGAGCAAAAGTCTAGGCCATATTTAGGAGCTATCATTCAACTATGGACCACCTTGTTATGCTTAGGATCATTTCCAACGAGTGTCACAATAATAAAACTAATATGCAAGTGTTATTTTATCTTTATGATCAATATAGAATTATCATCCAATAAGTGCAGAGTAAATAAACAATGAACAATCATACACATACACAGTACACCAGTATTTTTACATGGAAACCCAATGTGGGAGAAAACCACATAATGTTTTTTCTTATATGTCTTTAAGCATTACATTCATTGGAAGCACCAACTTCCTTTGTTCTCCGGATACAACTAGAAGGAGGCTCCAACCCCCTATAGTTTTAGGCTACAACTTGAGGGAAGCTACAACTCACCAATTCTCCACTACAACCCCCTATGTTCTCTGGCTACAACCGAAACGTGGCTACAACCACCTATCCTTGAGTCATCCTATCGCCCTGAAATATAAGTGTTAAATGAAGAAACCACTGCCACACTGTCACTGTGAGATATACCATTGTAAACCTGTAGCATTATTTATCATTGACCTATATCCAACCTGTATATCTTCCCTGTAATCAACCTGTACATGTACTCAGTTTGTACCAATAAAAAACCAATAGATACATGACCTATTTGTTCTATAACGTGTGTATGTATGCTTGCTATCTCTAATGAAGCACACATATGTACGTGGCCTATCTATACCACAACCTACGTATGCCTTCTGAAGACTAGGGTTTTATCTCTCCTAAAAAACTTTGACCCTATGCATCCTTTGTCATATCAACCTGCAACCTTTCATTGTGTCCAAACTATAACTTTTCCCTATGCATATATCTCCATATGTATCGTTTACCCAAATCCATCTATATCTCTCTACTCATGTGTAATACAAGTGTCTATAATCATGAACAAGTATAATAACCCTCACATGAACTAGACATCAAACCCTTTCTGATATACAACCTCTCAATACATCAAGCTCTCAAACATGTACCACAAAATCCCTTGACCATATGCCAAGAAATAAAAGATGTGCCTCAACACTAACAAGATGTATCAATGATAAATACTAATTATACCAGCACTGTATTTCTGAAGATATGAATTATACAAAAAGTCCCATGCAACCACTATTCTCTCTAGGGAAAATCCTCAAACCCCGATAACCATTTCTCATGTAGACACCAAAACCCAACTACTCATAGAAATAAGAAATACCTTTTGAACCAATAGATAGATCTGATGTACCTGATCAATGTAGACCTTCCTGGGAGATTTCTTTCAGACTCTAGAGAACTAGAATCTTCATATTCTCAATTTCTTAGGGATTTAACCTCATGTACGCATCCTATTATACTGCTAGCCCACGTACATACACACCTTGCTCCACTGCAGCCTGCATACACCTAAAAACCAAGGTTTTTTTTTTCAGTATTTTGTGTAATTCCAAAACTTTCACCGTCAACCATTCATGCTACCTTAGACTTGCACAACTTTATATGTATCAATGAGTAACTAAAATAAACCTTACACAATAATAGATATTCAATGTTCTCATTAGGTGCTAATAGGAGAGCCTTGCTCTCTTATTTATACTTACATGTAGCTTCCTCAAGGGGTTACCTTCTAACAAACTTAACTCAATTTCCTTTTTTTAGAGCTAACCCACTTCTAACCACTTGTCCACTTCTAACCCACTTTGCTACAAATAGTAATTTCTCCACTTCTAGTTGAAACTAACTTATTTTTAATTATTTTCTTATTGCAACAACTTAACCCATGATTAACTCCTAGTTTCACCCACTTGACTAGTCAACTTCTTCTAGGCGTTTCTAGAATAACTTGACTTCTTTGACCTGTAGATTTTATGAGGTCCTATGAGGCTACCACCTAAGGTATGTCCTTGACCTTAGTATGGATCTAAGTTTCAACTATGTGGTTGTCTTCTCTTGCTGTTTTAGGACATCAAGTAGTCACCAAACTTTCTCCTCAATATTTTGAACGTTAGGTGCTCTTTTAAGGTGCCCTTGCAAGTGTTTTATTTACTCAATGTTAGCACATGCAATATAATTTAAAACACATAACACTACCTCTAGATATTAAACTTTAAAATTTTGATCTACACTTCTAAGCATGCATAAATTTGACACAAGTATTTTTGGTCAACATGACCCTGGATAACCCCCCCCGGGGAAAACCAGTTTGGGATATATGTCTATATAATGATGATCAAAGAAATAGATACAACAAGTAATATAATACAATGGAACCTGTATACATAGAAAGCTCCTCAAAATCCTTTCCACAAGAACCAGGAAGAGATGTGCCCAAACTCAGGTGCGCCCTCTCCCTTTGTTACTCTCTGCACTAAAAAGAAGCGCTCTAGCTCCTCTTTTGCCCAATGAATAAATACCTCCATAGGAATGTGCTCTCTTGTGATGCCTCTCCACTGAAACTGTCAGAACTGGATTCCTCCAAGTAGTGCTCCTACCAGGTAGCTATCAACCCACTCCACATGTGCTCCCTCCTCCTAGAAAATATGATCACCATCAAATAAAAGAGGCCAAAGATGGATATCTCTCATCATGAAAGCATTCTCCATCCCTCCTCATGCAACTAAACTCATCTCAAGGCCTCAATTCCTCAATTCCTCCTCTCCTGGTGAGAAAATGAAGGATACAAGTGCGCCTCCTCTCTTAGATGCACCCCTCCTCTGTATAACATGCTCCCTCTCAGAAATGAAGGCTAAGACTCCATGGATATATTCTCCATGCAATATCCAAGCAACAAGATCCTCCAACTCAAACTCTCAAGGGTTTCTCTCAAAACCTCATTAAGTGCGCCCTCTCCCTCCTTGAAAAATGCACCCTCTTCTCTTCTCCAAAACTCACAAGTGAAGAATGAATCTCAAAAGTACATTATACCCTCCTTTAGCCTCCTTTGGCCAAACCCTAAAATATCAATGGCCTAGATTATATCTAACCAAGTCTAATCAATGGGTGAGATATAATCCAAAAATATCACTAAGGAAACCCACTTTCGTAAGTTTCTTTATGTCTATTAATTCACCCACATTGTGAATTAATTGTCACTTTATGACTTAAGTGACATATTTCACTTTTGAAATAAAACTCCTAAGTCAAAGTGAAATTAGAATCATAAAGTAAAGTATAAGGATAATATTCTTCCCCTTTTTTGCTTAGATACTCATAAGCACATGAGGACCACTTCGTGAAGTACTCAAATCCCAACACTCCCTCTTACTAAGAAAAGTGCTCGTCACCACCAATCCATCCCTGCAGAGGACATGGTTGCCTCCTCGCATATGCTCAGTGAGTATGGTTGTACCCTGATCACTGAAAGTGGAATCTGTCATAGATCTGCTCAATCTGCATGATCTATAAATGTCATTGACTCTCCATCTATCCAAGATCACCTAGATCTCGTTCATCATACCAAGATATCCACCTTGGTCTCCCACCAAGGATTTCATCCTACTCTTGGCATCTCACAAAGATCCTCTACTCTTGGCATCTCACCAAGAGTCTCCCCCTCTTGATATCTCACCAAGAGTCATGAACTTGGCCTCTCGCCAAGTCACCTCCATCTGAAGTGGATCCAGAACCTGATCTTCCCGTATCATAAGCCAATTGAGGCTCAAGCCTCTATGGTGCCCTGTTGCTCCTCCTCCTCATCCTCTGATGCACTGAAAATGTAGCGCCAACTCTCTGTCTACTCGACTGCTCTAAAAATGTAGCTATACTGGGTGGACCAGTCACCCACTCTGAAGATGTCGAGGGACTCTGAGTCTCATCTTGCTCTGAATCACTATTGTGAGTCAGTCAGTCCTCATCAACTCTGTCTCCCCATCTAGTGATGGATGGTGTCATAGCAAATAAAGTAGTCATGAATGCACACTCTCTCGCAAAGTAATCATTAGACTCTATCTCCTTTGTTGTTTCTCCTAACACATCCTTCTTCTTCTTATTCTTGGGACACTGTCCTGCATAGTGACCCATCTCTCCACGAGAAAAGTATCTCACTATTCTCATGTCTCTCTTCTTCCCACTGCTATTGTTTCTCTCTCCTCCCTGTGGTGTGGGCCCCAAACTTGGGACCTTGTCGACCTCCATGGTCGGTCTTATTCTTTCCCTTTGTCCAAAGAGCAAGGTTCTCAACACCCAAAACTGAATGTTGTTGTTGTCCAAAAGCCTCAGCTGCAAGCCTAATCTCCTACTGGACGAAGTCATCCCACATCCTCTCCCATGTAGGCATAACCTCCCTGGAAACAATGCCCCGTACAAATGGACCCCACAGTTTAGTGAATCTATTCATAGCTTTCATCACCAAATAGTTAGGGTTCACAACCTCTTTGACGGTTTTCAAATCGTCTCTGATCTGAGTGTATCTACCAAGGAATGAAATAACCATCTCATCCTCGAGCATGTGAATGCCCCTCAGTCGATCATGAAGAAACATCTTATGGTTCTCATTAGAGTTGTCGTACAACTTGAACAGGTATGCCCACATATCATATGCATGAGCCTTCCTCGTCAAATGGGGTATAATGTGATATCTCACAGCATCACAAATGATCCTCTTTGCCTTGTTGTTCCTTTTACTGAATTCGGCCACCAAGACGGGTGTAGTGACAGGAATGACGTGAACAGTTTCCTCGACTATGTCCCATAGCTAGAGGTCCTCTAAGACAAAGACCATCCTCGCCTTCCAAGGCAACCAATTGCTAGTCCTGGCTATCATGTCCTCCACATGCATCTCAGATACTGACACGTCTGCCAACTACGCTCACTCTAATTCTCCCAATGCAAAGGAATGTTGCCTCACTCCTGTCAACATAGGTGTGAAAAGAGGCAAAAAAATCCACGACCTCACTCCTAATCAGTAGGTGTGAAAAGAGGTTGTCTCTACAACCTCACTCCTGTCCATGCAAGTGTGAAAAGAAGTTGTCCACAAGTTTCAAAAATCATCCCAACAAATCCACCCACAACTGTCCACAAACACTGTAAACTGGTTGTCCAAAATCTTCCTTGATATGTCCAACTGGAAATGAATGTGAGGTACCTTCAGATCTGAAGTTTACCCACTGTTTTGGACTATAAACTTACTGTCCAAAACAACCAACAAATCTGAAATAAAACCTAACCAAACTGCCCCCAAAAGTGCTCCAGAATCAACAAGTCTAAGCCACCTTTGGCTTTGATACCATGTAGATTTTATGAGGTCCTATGAGGCTGCCACCTAAGGTCTATCCTTGAACATAGTATGGATCTAAGTTGCAACTATGTAGATGTCTTCTCTTGCTATTTTAGGACAACAAACAATCACCAAACTTTCTGCTCAATATTTTGAAGGTTAAGTGCTCCTTTAAGGTGCCCTTGCAAGTGTTTTCTTTACTCAATGATAACACATGAAATATAACTTAAAACACATAACACTACCTCTAGATATTTAAATTTAAAATGTTGATCTACACTTCTAAGCATGCATAAATTTGACATAGGTATTTTTGGTCAACAAGACCCTGGATAAAACTCCCCCGGGGAAAACCAGTTTGGCATATATGTCTATATAATGATGATCAAAGCAAGAGATACAAAAAGTAATACAATACAATGGAACTTGTATACATAGCAAGATCCTCACAAGCCTTGCCACAAGAACTAGGAAGAGATGTACCCAAACTCAAGTGCGCCCTCTCCCTTTGTTTCTCTCTACACTGAAATGAAGCGCTATAGCTTCTCTTTGGCCAAATGAAGAAATCCCTCCATAGGAATGTGCTCTCCTGTGCTACCTCTCCACTGAAACTATCATAACTAGATTCCTCCAAGCAGTGCTCCTACCAGGTAGTTGTCAACCCACTCCACAGGTGTGCCCTCCTCCTACCAGATATGATCACCATCAAATAACAGAGGCCAAAGATGGATATATCTCAACATGAAAGCATGCACCCTCCCTCTATCCTCCTCATGAAACTGACCTCATCTCAAGGCCTCAAGTCCTCCTCTCTTGGTGAGCAAATGAAGGACACAAGTGTGCCTCCTCTCCTAGATGTGCCCCTCCTCCATATAGCATACTCCCTCTAAGAAATGAAAGCTAAGACTCCATGGATATACTCTCCATGCAATATCCAAGCAACAAGAGCCTCCTACTCACGCCCTCAAGGGTTTCTCTCAAACCCTCATCAAGTGCGCCCTCTCCCTCCTTGAGAAATGTGCCCTCCTCACTTCTCCAAAACTCACAAGTGAAGAATGAATTTCAAAAGTACATTATACCCTCCTTTAGCCTCCTTTGGCCAAACCCTAAAAGATTAATGGCCTAGATTAGATCTAGCCAAGTCTAATCAATGGGTGAGATCTCATCAAAAAATCTCATTAAGGAAACCCACTTTGGTTGCTTTATGTCTACTAATTCACCCACATCGTGAATTAATTGTCACTTTATGACTTAAGTGACATATTTCACTTTTGACTTAAAACTCCTAAGTCAAAGTGAAATTAGAATCATAAAGTAAAGTATAAGGGTAATAGTCTTCCCCCTTTGTGCTTAGAGACTCATAAGCACATGGGGACCACTTCCTGAGGTACCCAAATCCCAACACTCCCTCTTACTAAGGAAAGTGCTCATCACCACCAATCTGTCCTTGCAAAGGACATGGTTTCCTCCTGGCATATGCTTGGTGAGTATGGTTGTACCCCGATCACCGAAAGTTGACTCTATCACAGATCTGCTCAATCTGCATGATCTATAAATGGCGCTGACTCTCCATCTATCCAATATCACCTAGATCTTGGTCATAATACCAAGATCTCCACCTTGGTATCCCACCAAGGATTTCCTCCTACTCTTGGCATCTCACAAAGAGTCTCTACTCTTGGCATCTCACCAAGAGTTTCCCCCTCTTGGTATCTCACCAAGAGTCATGAACTTGGCCTCTCTCCAAGTCACCTCCACCTGAAGTGAATCCAGAACCTGATATGCCTGTCTCATAATCCAACTGATGCTTTAGCCTCTATGGTTCCATGTTTCTCCTCCTCCTCATCCTCTAATGCACTGAAGTTGTAGCACCAACTCTTTGTCTGCTCATTTTCTATGAAACTATAGCTATAATGGGTGGACCAGTCACCCACTCTGAAGATGTCCAGTGACTCTGAATCTCATCTCCTTATGAATCACTGATGTGAGTCAGTCAGTCATCATCAACTCTATCTCCCCATCTAGTGTTGTATGGTGTAATAGCAGATAAAGTAGTCATGAATGCACACTCTCTCGCAAAATGATCATTGAACTCTACCGCCTCTATTATCTCTCCTAACACATCCTGCTTCTTCTTCATATTGGGACATTGTCCTACAAAGTGACCCATATCTCCACAAGCAAAGCATCTCATGTCTCTCTTCTGCCCACTATTGATGTTGCTCTCTCCTCCCTGTGGTGGGGCCCTAAACTTGGGACCCTGCCGACCTCCACTACCGGTCTTCTTCTTGCCCTTTGTCCAAAGAGAAAGGTCCTCAACACTGGGAACTAACTGTTGCTACCATCCAGAAGCCTCAGCTGCAAGACTAATCTCCTCCTGGAAAAGGTCATCCCACATCCTCTCCCATGTAGGAATAACCTCCCTGGCAACAATGCCCCATACAAATGGACCCCACGATTTGGTGAAGTTATTCATAGCTTGCCTCACCAAAGTGTTAGGGTTCACAACCTCTCTGACGGCTGCCAGCTTGTCTCTTATCTGAGTGTATCTACCAAAGAATGAAGTAACTGACTTATCTTCAAGCATGTGAATACCCCTTAGTATTTCATGAAGAACCATCTTCTGGTTCTCATTAGAGCTCTCGTACAAGTTGCACAAAGATTCCCACATATCGTATACATGAGCCTTCCCCATCAAATGGGGTATAATGTGATCTCTCACAACATCACAAATGATCCTCTTTTCCTTGTTGTTCCTTTTCCTGAATTCTTCCACCAAGACTGGTGCAGTGACAGGAATGATGAGAACAACCTCCTCCTCAAGCTCTCAAGGGTTTCTCTCAAACCCTCATCAAGTGTGCCCTATCCCTCCTTGAGAAATGTGCCTTCCTCTATTCTCCAAAACTCACAAGTGAAGAATGAATCTCAAAAGTACACTATACCCTCCTTTAGCCTCCTTTGGCCAAACCCTAAAAGATCAATGGCCTAGATTAGACCTAGCCAAGTCTAATCAATGGGTGAGATCTCATCCAAAAATCTCAGTAAGGAAACCCACTTTCCTTAGTTGCTTTATGTCTATTAATTCACCCACATTGTGAATTAATTGTCACTTTATGACTTAAGTGACATATTTCA
>ML779509.1:101238-119037 GCA_009831015.1 Picea engelmannii | reverse complement strand
AAACCCACTTTCCTTAGTTGCTTTATGTCTATTAATTCACCCACATTGTGAATTAATTGTCACTTTATGACTTAAGTGACATATTTCACTTTTGACTTAAAACTGCTAAGTCAAAGTGAAATTAGAATCATAAAGTAAAGTATAAGGGTAATAGTCTTCCCCCTTTTTTCTTAGAGACTTATAAGCAATGGGGACCACTTCTCGAGGTACCCAAATCCCAACATGACCTTCTAGATTGCTCATGGGGGTTCTCTAACTTCACAAGGCCATAACTATTTAATCGTGAGGAGTTATGTGATGGTCCACATATCACCGAAAATGGCATGACATGTACTATCCATCTAGAATAGTTTTACCTGCAAATATACTAACCTTCGTACCATTATAAATAAATATAAATTAATCCTCTAACCATATTGTTGGGGCTACCATAATTTGTTACCAGACTTGCTTCAAGGGTTGACATCAATGAAAAACAACCCAATTAATCAACAATCTCCCCCTTTGGCATTGATGGAAACAATATGATGCAACACTGAAGTCATATCACTTATGCTCTCCCTGTGACCATCGCTCCCCCTGGAAACATGCCTATGTGATATCTCTCCAAGCATATAACTCTTTGTCCTGCATCTGGTGAGTCTCTCCCTCTTTGACATCAATGGAAAAAGTAACTTCCCGTCTGAGGCTACTCCCCCTAACTTAACTATCCTTGGGGATTCTCCCCCTAACTGAAATCTTCCTAAACCTTCTCCCTCAACTTGAATTGTTCTCTTTATGGTGCTTTCTTATGTAAATCTAAAACATATAAGATAAGCATTCATTTTGGAGTAGAAATTACTCAAAGTCTATGGCAAAGATACTCAAAAGCTTCCCTTGGAAGCGGTTTTGTGAATATATCTGCAACCTATTATTTTGTTCCCACATATTCAACTATGATGTTCTTCTATGCAACCTGTTCCTGTATAAAGTGATACTTGATTGGAATGTGCTTCATCACTGGATTCTTTGAGATACTGATAACACTTGTATTATCAAAATATATAGGACAGGGTTCATTATACTCAACCTGTATATCTGTCAAAGTTTGTTTCATCCATAGAACCTGTGTACAACATGTTGTTGCTTCAATATACTCTTCTTCGGCTATAGAAAATGATATTGATGATAGTTTCTTTCTTATCCAAGATACCAAAAACTCACCCAAGTAGAATGTCTCTCCACGGGTGCTTTGTCGGTCATCAATGCAACCTGCCCAATATGCATCTATGTAGGAAATAAGTGATAGATCATTTCCTTTTGGATACCATAATCTAAACTCTTTTGTTCCCTTGAGATATCTGAAAATCTTCTTCACTGCTAGAACATGTGATTCCTTTGGTGTTGCTTGAAATCGTGTCACCTATCCAACTTCCTGCATTACATATAGTCTAGATGTTGTCACATAAAGTAAGTTGCAAAGCATTGACATGTGTTTCCTCTTATCTATAGACTTTGAATCATCATTTTTGCTCAACTTGCAACTGGTTTGCATAGGAGTGTTAACTGGTTTGAAATCTTCCATTCCGAACCTTTTTAGCATTTCTCTAATATGCGTATTTTCAGAAATAAAAATTCCTTGGTTTCTTTGACATATTTGAAGACCTAGAAAGTGTTGGGTATGTGTTATATTCCTTGCATGTGTGTGTGTGTGGGCGCGTCAGATTCGACAATTGCGTCTGACAATCCCTCTAGTAGTGTCCCCAGTGTCGTGTGCATCAGGCACTTTCCTAGGGGGGTCCCAAGGGGGGCCAGGTATGGCCCCCTTGGTTATGTACAACGTTCAGGGCAGCGCCCCAAATTTTTTTTTGGGGCGGTTTTTGCTATTTTTAGCGGTTTACTAAATTAATCCCGGATTAAGGGATTAGGGTTTTGGTATCTACGAAATACCTAAAAACATTGTATATATTGTATGGTGAATGGTGAAATTTGATACATGAATATAAGAAAGGTTTTCCCGGTTGAGGGTTTCCGGTATAAATCTCTGTGTACTATGTGTATGAGTGATTGATTAAATTATATTTTGCTTAAGAATCTATATGCATTCCTTTACTTCACAGGTTTAAAACTTACATGTGGTATCAGAGCTTGTTTTTGGCTTCAGATGGACGCCTTTGTTGCTGAGGGTTTGGCTTGGTCTTGATAGATCAAGTTTATCTTGGGTCCACAATAAACCTGGGTTTAGTGGGAGATTTTGCAGTGGTTATTCGAGTATAGAAAGAGGAATAGTGAGCTCTTCTAGAATCGAGATAGAGAAGTTCAACGGTAAAAACTTTGAGCTATGGAAGCTCAAGATGGAGGACCTTCTTGTAGACAAAGAATAATGGATCATTGTGGATCCAAGTACACAACCTACTGGTACACCGTCTACTAGCACACAGGCGACTGGTACACAACCTACTAGTAAACAAACTACTAGTACACCACCTACTGGTATGTCGAAGGAAGATTGGGAGAAGTTGGTCAGAAGAGAAAGGAGTACTATTCGAATCTGCTTGGAAGATTTGGTGTTGTTGAATGTCTCGGGAGAATCTATAGCCAAGGAACTATGGGATAAGTTGGGGAATTTGTATCAATCAAAGTCTCTGGTAAACAAGTTGTTTCTTTGAAAGAAGTTGTATCATCTTGGGATGGAAGATGGAGATTATGTGACAGAACGTCTAAATGCCTTTAATACTCTGGTAAGTCAACTTGTCTCTGTTAATATTATGATTGTAGAAGAAGATAAGTGTATTACTTTGTTATGTTCTTTTCCAGACTCTTGGGATAATCTGGTTGTAGCAATTGGTAGTAACACTCAATCTACATTGAAGTATGAGGATGTAGTTTCATCCTTTTTATCTGAAGAGATGAGGTGGAAAAGAATGGATAGTCATAGCACAGATGCTTTATTTGTAAGAGGTCGTACCCAAGACAAGAATCCTGGTAAGCCTTCGGGAGGGAGATCTAAATATACAGGTAGATCTAAGTCCCCAGGAAAATCTTTGAGGAAATGTTGGAATTGTGGTAAAATAGGGAATTATAAGAAAGATTTCAAGTCTAAGAAGGTTGAAAAAACAAAGGGATCTGATAGTACCTCTTCCGCAGAGGAAAAAAACTCCACTGAAGAAGGAGGTGATGTTTACTTGGCATCTATAGGTACACATGTAGACCGTGATGTATGGTTGATTGACTCAGGTGCATCATACCATATGACTCCTCACAGGGAGTGGTTATCTAAATATGAAAAATATGATGGTGGTCATGTATTCCTAGGAGATGACTCGACAACCAAAATCATGGGAAGTGGAAGGGTTAAGTTGTTTCTAAAAGATGGAAGGAATATAACTCTCCCTGGGGTTCTGCACATTCCAAAACTTGCTAGGAGCCTAATATTTGTAATCAAGTTGCATGATGCAGAAGTGGATAATGTATTTGGAAAGAACACTTGGAAGATGGTACGAGGAGCAATGGTGTTGATGAGGGGAGTTCGGTGTGGAACTCTATACAATCTGTTGGGAAGAACTTATACTAATGGGTGTAACAGTTCGATTGTCCCTGAGCAGAGAAATGAAGGAGACAAGACCAATACTATCCCAGAAAAGAAGACCATGTTGTGGCATCAAAGGCTGGGGCATATTGGAGAAAAGAGCCTTTGAACACTACATGATAAAGGTATGGTTGAAGGTATATATAATTTCACTCTGGATTTTGATTTCTGTGAACATTTCATATATGGTCAATAGAATCGAGTAATATTCCCATCTGGTGCTACAAGAGCAAAGGGGATCTTAGAGTTGATACACAATGATGTGTTTGGACCTGTTCCTATTCCATCCCTAGGTGAATCTGTGTATTATGTTTCATTCATAGATTATTTATCAAGGAACAAATGGATTTATTTTCTTAGAAAGAAATATGAGGTATTTGATAAATTTAAAGAGTTTAAGGCTCTGGTAGAAAATCAGACAAAGAAGAAAATAAAGGTACTAAGAATAGATAATGGTGGAGAATTCTGCGGAAATGAATTCAAATAATTCTATAAGAAGTGTGGTATACCAAGGTAGAAGACTACTCCATACACTCCTCAGTAGAATGGAGTTGCAGAAAGGATGAACTTGACACTAATGCAAAAATCAAGGAGCATGCTCAACGGTGTCGGGTTAGGATAGGAATTCTGGGTAGAGGCAGTGGGTACAACATGTTACCTGGTCAATCAATCACCTTCATCAACATTGGATGATAAAACTCCACACAAGGTATGGTCTGGAAAGAAACCCTCTCTTCAACATCTTAGAGTGTTTGGTAGTGATTCTCATGTACGTGCTCCAAAGGAAAATAGGAGTAAGATGGATAAAAAGGCTGAAAAGTGTATCTTTATTGGTTATAAATATGGCATGAAAGGTTATAATCTTTGGAACCCAGAAACCAAGAAGACTGTTTACAGTCGAGATGTTTTTTTCAGAGAGGTAAAAGATGTGTCCAAACAAGAATTCCTACCAACACAAGACGAACCTGAGAAAATAGAGATTGAGTTGGATGATGCAAAATCTGAATCATTTGATGAAGAGGAGGTAGGAGAAGAAGAAGAACCTCATACCCCAATATTGAGGAGATCAGTGAGAGATAGAAGGTAACCAGAAAAGTATAGTCCACCTAATTTCCGTTCCAATTTTTCTTTATCTATTACTGATGATGATCCCATAACTGTCAGGGAAGCTGTGAAGTAAACTTTGGAAGAAGGCCATGGTTGAAGAAATGGATGCCTTGGTAGAAAATGGTTGTTTAAGATTAATTTTAATGTAGAAGAAAAAGTGGATAAATACAAAGCTCAGTTAGTAGCAAAAGGTTATTCCCAGGTAGAGGGAATTGACTTTGGTGAGATTTTTTCTCTTGTTTCTAAGTTAACTTCTATTAGATTTATTTTATATATTGTTTCTTATTTTGATCTTGAAGTGGAACAGATGGATGTGAAGACAACATTACTACATGGGGATCTAGAAGAAGAAATCTACATGAAGAAACTAGAAGGTTTTGTAGTGAATGGAAAGAAAGAGTTGGTATGTAAGCTAAAGAAGTCACTATATGGTCTGAAGAAATCACCTAGGATGTGGTACCAAAAGTTTGACACATACATCCTTGGATTGGGATTTGTGAGGAGCAGGGCTTATCACTGTGTATATTCCAAGCATGTTGGTAATCACTTCATTAATGTAGTGTTGTATGTTGATGATATGTTGTTGGTAGGAAATAACATGGATGTTATCAAGGAGGTGAAATCGCATCTATCCTCCAAATTTGACATGAAGGATCTCGGTGTTGCTAACTTCATTCCAAGAATGGAAATTAAAAGAGATCATGCAAACAGGAAAATCCGGTTGAATCAGAGAAAATATGTTGAGACGATATTGCAGAGGTTTAATATGCATGGAAGTAAACCGGTCAAGGTAAGTTATCTGTAGATCAGTGTCCCAAGACACATGAAGAAGAAGAGGACATGTCCCATGTTCCGTATGCCAGTGCAGTTGGCAGTTTGATGTATGCAATGGTTTGTACTAGACCCGAAATTGCACATGTAGTGGGAGTTTTGAGCAAGTATATGTCAAAACCAGGGAAGGAGCATTGGACAACAGTAAAGAGGGTCTTCAGGTATTTGTGTGGAACTACCAATTATGGATTGTGCTACCAAGGAAGACTAGGATTGGACAGAGTGGTGGACATACATGGCTTTGTTGATGTAGACTGGGATGGAGATCTGGATCACAGAATATCTACAAGTGGATATGTGTTAACCTATTTGGAGGAGCAATCAGTTGGATGAGAAAAAGACAAGCTGTAGTGGCACTCTCAACTACAGAAGTTGAATACATGGAAGCCACTCATGCAAGCAAGGAAGCAGTATGGTTACAGAGATTGTGTTCAGGTATTGGGTTGGTACAACAAGAAGTGAGATTAGATTGTGACAGTCAGAGTGCAATCTTCTTGGAAAAGAACCCAGCTTATCATTCGAAGACAAAGCATATTGATGTTTAGTATCACTTTGTGAGAGACATGGTTGAGGAAAAGAAGGTGTTGCTGGAAAAGGTTGACACTTTGAAGAATGTTGCAGATTCATTGACAATGTCTATGAGAATAGAAAAGTTCTCCTGGTGTAGAGTAACAATGGGCATTGTTGCCCTGGATTGTTGACTATATAATCCCTTGGACCCCTGGATGAAAAGAAAACAACAAGTGGGAGCATGTTCGGTATGTGTTATATTCTTTGCATGTGTGTGTGTGGGCACGTCATATTGGACAACTATGTCTGACGATCCCTCTAATAGTTCCCTCTGTGTCGTGTGTGCTAGATGCTTTCCTAGGGGGGTCCCAGGGGCAGTTTTTGCTATTTTTAGCAGATTTTGCTATTTTTAACAGTTTACTAAATTAATCCTGGATTAAGGGATTAGGGTTTTGGTATCTACATAATACCTAAAAACATTGTATATATTGTATGGTGAATGGTGAAATTTGATATATGAATATAAGAAAGGTTTTCCCGGTTGAGGGTTTCCAGTATAAATCTCTGTGTACTATGTGTATGAGTGATTGATTAAATTTTGTTTTGCTTAAGAATCTATATGCATTTCTTTAATTCACAGGTTTAAAACTTATAGAAAGAAGGATAGTTCTCCAAGTAATGCCATTTCAAATTCATTTTTCATATCCTTTGCAAATTTCTAGCTTAGCATGTCATAATCACTTCCAAAAATAATATCATCAACATAAACTTCAATTAATAGAATATTATCTTGAGTTACCTTGATGTAGAGGTTGGTGTCTTCATTTCCTTTTATGAACCTTGCTTTCTGTAGATCTATATCCATTCTAGAGTAACATGCTCTGGGAGCCTATGTTATACCATACAAGGGCTTCTTCAACCTGCATAGGTAATCCTTGTTCTTTGACAGCTAAAATCCTTCTGGTTTCTCAATGTAGAATTCATCTTCAAGTTCCACATTCATAAAGGTTGATTTCATATCCATCTGATACACTTTAATAATATTGGAGCACGCATAATCTAAGATCAATCATATTGCTTCCATTTTGGCAACTGGGGAAAATGTCTCTTCAAAATCGATCCCTTCAACTTGTGTGTATCCTTTACATTCCAATCTAGCTTTGTTCCTGGTAACCTGTCCATATTCATTCAATTTATTTATGAAGACCCACTTTGTGCCAATCAAATTCTTGTACCTTGGTCTTGGAACCAATTCCCAAGTGTCATTCTTCTCTATTTGATCCAACTCTTCATTCATGGCCTTTTTCCAGAATTCATCCTTCCTAGCTTCTTCAAAACTTTTTGGTTCAATCGAAGATAAGAGTGCTAGGTGAAATTGTTATGGTGAATGGATTTTTCTTCTAGTCTCTGTTAGCGATTATTTTTGTCATTTGGCGCAGAAGCACCCAGGGCTGTAGATTGTACACGAAATGCCCAAGTGCAGCAGCGGAAGGACCAACTTTCCGGTTACGAGTCAAGCAAGCGGGAAAGGTTTTGATGTCTTCAGCCGAGATCCATCCACGAAGTAGATCAACGGTCATTGGGATCTCGGGGTTACCAAGTTACCCGACATATAGCACCAAAGAAAGCCATTATATTTCAAGGCTGAATCTAGGTCATTTGATCCATTGATGCGTGGCACAGGATCTGGCCACATCGATGTTTCGGCGGTCATGAGTTCGTAGGGAGAGAGTTTCATGTTGTTCAACCTCGTGAAACCCCGAACCCCGATAGCGCTGAAAGCATAGAAGGTGGGGCCCGTGGTATCACGAAGCATTTTCAGCCGTCCATCCAAAGGGGACACCTGGCAGCAAATAGCACCATCTCAGCGATTCGCCCATCGTGACTCCAACACGCAAAGAGCAGCTCCGTTATTTTCTGATGCGCGAGGTGTCAGGAGAATCCCGGACTGGGGCCCACAGTATCGCCGGGAAAGTTAAGAGCCGTCAAATCTATAGGGAGACGTGGTGCCAAATTGGGCCATCTCGGCGTTTCGCCTGTCGCGACTCCAAGGCACAAAAGACAGCTCTGTTATGTTCCAATGCATGAAATGCTGGGAGAGTCTCGGGCCCGGGCCCACAGCAGCGTCGGGTGAGTTCAAGACTGCTAGATCTTAGAGGGACACGTGGCACCAGATTGAGCTGTCTCGGCGTTTCGTTTGTTGTGATTTTGAATTTCAAGAATAGTTCCTTCCCATTCGCGAATGTCGAAAGCATATTAGGAGTAAGCACATAGTCACTGCCCATGGTCACTTGGGAAGAGGAAGGAGCTACATAAATAAGGTCAAAGGCACCGAGTTCAGTTGCAGAGGGGATCATCGCGATCTTCAGGCGCCATCGGACCTGATCTTAGTACTGTTTTTGGTATTGAAGTAAATGAAAGCAAGAGCAGGTGGTTGAAACCTCCTTTCATTCATTAAGTAGGGGGAATGGAGGGTCTGGCGAGCCGTCTGCTCATAGAAGTCCTGTGTACCAATTTTCTCAATGCAGCCATGTCGAAGTCCTTAACTCGACAGAGAAGTCTGCGCACGTTAGCCGAGCACTTAATGGCTCAGCTACCCTCCTTATAGGAGCCTTGCATAGTTAAGGTGACATTTAAAGAAAGACATAGGTATGATTTTGACTAAAGGGACACCGAGCCTTGGGTGACTGGGCATGCCTCTGAGAGGTGAATTTTCCTAAGTATATAGACTCAGTCGTGGTATTTTTGTAGGGATCGATGGTTGAGCAGAGCTCCTGGTTGTAAAGCTTTAATGAAGCACTGATACTCTGGTTATGTATGAACTCTTGAGACTTCTTGCCTTATGAATGCCAGTTTCTTTTACATCTTTGTTATACTGCGTTAGAACAACTCAGAATTGGAGGATCCAGTCGAGCTGCAACTATTATAGGATGATGTTGTAATGGATCACTGTAATAGTTGCATTGTTTCTAATCAGTTCTTGTGACTTTCCCAGCGCTGAGTGACTTGGAATTGGAGGATCCAGTAAAGTCCCCTCTCAGTTTCTTGAGACCCTGAACCAAGATGATCTTGCATTCAGAGTCTTTCTTCTGCAAACTGTCGAAAGCCTGTCGCCCAAAGTTGTTTGTCCACCTTTTCTTATCAAGTCTTCCACCTGACCATCTTTTAATCAAACCACTGGCTAAAGTTAGATCAAGAACTCCTTTTTCCTTTACATGCGACACCCAGTCCCCGAGTTAGAGTGATATCTCCCCGAGTCTCTATCCATCTGATCATCCATTAAAAACTATCGTGACATAAAACTGATGGGTGTTGGGCTCTGCTCCTGCAAGCAATCCAGGAGTGACTTCTGATGCTAACAGTCTCAATTCCTACATCTTTGTCCCCGATAATGTAATCTGAAGGATGATTATTCTGTACTCATTTTCTTGGTGTCTTTGGAGGTACTTGTTGAACTTTCTCTTCTACTTCTATCTAATCTTCTTCATCTTCCCCTTCTAAAACTTTCTCATTATTTGCTTCTTCTTCATAAACATGTTCCATTGATTCCTTTTCTTCTTCCTTTAATTTCCATCCACTTGTTTCATCAACTATTACATTTATGCTTTCCACAACTTTGTTGATCCTTAAATTGTAAAACTTGTATGCTTTCCTTGTACTTGAGTAACCAACAAGTAAACCTTTGTCCACACGACAGTCAAATTTTCCCATTCTACCATCTCCTCTTTTGATGTAGCATTTGCTTCCGAACATTCTGAAGTGCTTCACATTTGTTGGTCTTCCTTTCCATAGCTCATAAGGATTTTTGTCACTGTTGTTTTTTATCATTACTCTGTTTTGAATGTGAATTGTTGTATGCACTGCATGTGTCCAAAATACATCTGTGAATTTAGAATCCATTAACATTGTTCGAGCCATTTCCTATTCTATCTTGTTCTTTCTTTCAATAACTCCATTCTATTGAGGTGTCCTAGCGATGGAGAATTGCCTTTTTATTCCATGTTTGCTACAGAAATCCATAAATTCCTTTGAAGTAAACTCTCATCCATTGTTTGATCTCAAACATTTGATTTTTGAATCCATTTCATTTTCAACCATTTCCTTGTATACCTTGAAATTTTCAAATGCTTCTAGTTTCTTCCTAAGAAAACAAACTACAATCATTCTTGTATAATCATCAACCAATAACATAAAGTATTGCTCACCTTTTAAACCCTTTGTTCTAGTTGGTCCAACAAGATCAGTATGCACAATTTCCAGTGGTCTTGTTGTGGAATATTCCTCTGATTCAATTCTGGTCTTTGTTTTCTTTCCTTGTTGACAATGCTTGCATAATGTGTTTCTTGGCTTTGTGATTTGGGGCATTTCTATGATTTCTTCCTTTTTGCTTAATTTGATGAGATTGTCAAATTTTACGTGACCCATTCTTCTGTGTCATAACCAAAATTCATCTTCCTTTCCTAGACAACAGTTTTCATTTCCAATTTCACTTAATACATATATGTTTCTTGAAGTTCTTGCAACTATTGCAATCAATTTTCCTAAGCATGTTTTTCTTATCTCGTACTTTTGTTAATCGAACATAAGTTTATGAACTTGCTCACACATTTGACTTACACTTAGAATATTATGTTTCATATCTTCCACTAGTAGAACATTTTCTTCCTTGGTATTCTTGTTTCCAATTCTGACTGTGCCCTTTCCAATGATTCTAGTTCAGTCATCATTTCCAAAGGAGACGGATCCATCTCTTTCCTTTCTCAATATAAGAAACCTATCTTCATCACCTTTCATGTGCTTTGAGTAGCCACTGTCAACATACCAGCCATGTTTCTTGTGTTTATTTTGTAGGGTGAGTGTGCATTCTTCATTAATAAACTAATTATGGGTAAAATCACGAAGATGGGTAACACTTTTGTGAGAATCGGGTTTCTAAAATTCCTAGCAGCATTTTTTCGGCCAAAAACATGTTGCTAGGAATTTTTTCGGCTGAAACATGTTTCGGCCGAAAATTTGCACGTCAAATTGAACGGCGCCCTGACGACACCCTCAAAATTCATGTACAATATTTTTCCAATGAATTTTTTTCTGTAGTAAGCATATTTTGGCCGAAAGACTTTTCGTCCGAAACGTTTATTTTTAATGGATTCCGTTAAAAACTAGGTTTCGGCCGAAAACCTGAAAATGGGATTGTTTGGAGGAAATTGCAAATTATCTCCAGCTTACTTGATCTTTGGAGGTAGTGGACTCCTACAAATACTCAGAATTTAGTTTCAGAATTGATACCAACATCTTCAAAATTGAATATACTTTTATTACATATAATTTGTTTTCATCTTCATTGTTTTTATCTAGTTTTATTTAATTTTGTAAAACAATCACTGTATAATATTTTTAGGTGAGATTATGATTCAGTGAAATGAAAAATCCATGTCTCTAAAAATAACAAGTGGAAAATTATGGAAAATTTATATTCATAATCCTTAAATTGTTCTCTTCAAAAGGGTATTTTTAGATTTTAATTTTAAGTAAAAATTAAGATAGATACATGGTGGGGAAAAACATGTGTCTAAAATCTATAACATTTTTAGATTGGTCAACTTCAAAATATTCTAGAAATTAAAATATTCATCCGTTAGATTCAAAACTATAGTCATCACAAAATAGTGTCTTTGTAGATTGTTGTAGTATATTTCATTTGTCAAAAAAAAAAAGTTTAATAATGGATACATTGTTGGGGGGAAAAACAACTCATTATCTTTCCCTTTATTTTTAAGGAAAATACTGTCAAACAATTGCCAAATTGACATATCAAATTTCAATAAAAAATAGAAATTGAAAAATAGTCAGTAGAAAGCTAACAAAATTCTTCACAAGTTTTGTTTTTACAGTAAAGTAAAATTCTAAATAAAAAAATATTTTTTTTTACCGGAAGTTGAAGAACCTATTAAAATAAAATAAAAATTGTCATAAAACAAGCAAAAGTGTTTCCCATCTTCATGATTTTACCCTTATGCTTTCTTATCCATATTCTTTGCTGAGGTTCATGTCTGTGATTATTGTCATTCTATTGTGATTCTCTATGAGGGACTTTCATTCTACAATATTTGGCCATGTTTCCAAAGTTGTTGCACTTGTAACATTCCACTTCAGTGCCCGATGATTCAAACATATTGTAGCTTCTTCTCCGTGTTTCACTTGGCCTTCTTGGAAAACCATTTTGTTCATGACTTTCAAAGTTGTTTTTGTTCCTGCTATTAGCTCTGCAATTTACATCTTTATGTCCAAAATTATTACATGCATAACATAAACCAAAAAAGATAGTTTGATACCTAGGAGTTTAAGATCTTCTTAAAAGAGTTACTCTTATGAATCCTTCTTCTTCCCGAGGCTTGCTTGTTTCTGACTGTCCTTGATTTTTAAATCTAAATCTTGTAGGTGGAGGAGTGTCCCTGTGATCTTCATTATAAAACTTATTGTCTCCTCTAATTGTCTCTGCATAACTTCTTGGTTGTGTTTCTTTATATGTGGTTTTGGAGCTTGAGCCTATTTTTTTCTGATTGTATCCTAGCCCAAACTTATCATGATGTGGCCTTTGTCTATTTATAATATTATCCAAAACCTTTGAGTTATTCTGCATGTTTTTTCTGTTGAAGGTATTTTCTCAATGTAACAACCTCTGCTTCCAAATTTATAATGATCCTGTCCTTTTCTTCCAGTTGTTCTTTGAGTGCTTCTTCGATTATTTTGTCTTCTTCTATTTGAAATTTTAACTCAGTGATCATCTTCTTTATCTCTTCAGAGTTTGAATTCTGAGTGTCTTCCTTCTTGTCTAGTTCTTCTTGGAGGTTCTTGTTTTTCTTCTTTTCTCTTTTTATAATTTCTATAACACTCAACAGTTCTTCTCTGTAGTCAACTTTTGTCTCTTCATATTCCTCTTTGGTGTCTTCCTTATCATAGTATTATATTTTCATGAATAGAACCCTTTTTGTCTCACTTTCCCTGACTTCATCTTCATCTGATGAGGAGCCGTCTTCTTGGGTGCATAAACTTTTCTTGAAGACTTTGTTTTTGGTTCTTTTTCCTTTATATGTTTTTCTATTATTTGAATCATATTCTTCATTTCTCTTCTTTTTCTTGTGAGGACATTTGTTAGCAAAATGACCAATACCATCACAATTAAAACAAATTAATGGAATCTTACCTCTATATCTCTTGTCGGTTCCCTTTTTTGGTCTTCTGACAAAGTTGGCCACTTCTTCATCATCTTTCGAGATGCCACTGTTGCTACTATCTTATTTTTCTTTTTTCTTTCTCTTTTTCTTTGAATTCTTGGATGCTCTGAATATTGCTTTGTTTATACCTAGATTATCTTGTTTAGTTGTCATTTCATAGGTTGTGAATATTCCATGTAGTTCATCCATGCTTAATGAGTCTAGATCTACCCTTTCTTCTAGTGATGAGATCTTAGGATCAAATCTCATTGAAAGAGATCTTAGTACCTTTTGAACAAGTATAGATTCATCAACTTCTTCTCCCAATCCTATGATTGCATTCGATGTTTCATCAACTCGTAAGAAGTAAACTGAAATATTCTCATCTTCCTTCATCTTTGGTTTTTCAAAATGACCTATGTAAGTTTGAATCTTTGTTTCCTTGACCTTTGCATATCCTTCATAAATATTCTGATGATTTTTCCCAAATCTCTTTAACGGAGCTGCAATGCATAACTTTAACATATACTAAATCACAAAGACCATTTAGAAGTTCATTTGTGTCTTTTGAATTATTTAGACTGAGTTTCTTTCCATTGTCATTTTTTGGTGCAAATGTTGGTTCTTTATATCCATCTACAACTAATTTCCAAACCTTAAATCCTTGTGCATGTACATATGTTTTCATCCTTTTGCTCCACAATGCTTAGTTTTTTCCATCAAACTATGGTATTCTATTTTTATACATACTATTTCTCTCCATGATCTACCTTTTAGTGGTTAAACTAATTTCTAAAGGAACCTTCTCTAATACCAATTGTTGGATTACTAAGAAGGGGGGGTGAATCATTAATAGATATTTTTAATCCTTTTAACCACAATATGCAAGTGTTATTTTATTTTTATGATAAATATAGAATTATCATCCAATAAGTGCAGAGTAAATTAACCATGAACAATGAACAATCATACACATACACAGTACACCAATATTTTTATGTGGAAACCCAATGCAGGAGAAAACCACAATTTTTTTTTTCTTATGTGTATTTAAGAATTACATTTATTGGAAGCACCAACTTCCTTTGTTCTCCAGCTACAACTTGAAGGAGGCTCTGACCTCCTATATTTTCAGGCTACAACCTGAGGGAAGATACAACTCCCCAATTCTTTGGCTACAACCAGAAGGAGGCTACAACCTCCTATGTTCTCCATCTACAACTGGAAGGTGGCTACAACCACCTATCATTGCCCCGTCCTTCCACCCTGAAATGTAAGTGTCAAATGAAGAAACCACTACCACACTGTCACTATGATATATACCAATGTAAACCTGTATTAATCTTCACCACTGACATGTATCCAACCTGCATCTCTTCTTTGTAATCAACTTGTACCTGTACTCATTTTATACCAATAAAAAACAAATAGATATGCGACCTATCTATTCTACAGCGTGCGTATGTATGCACCTTTTCTCTAATGCATCCCACATATGTACGCAACCTATCTGTATTGTAGCCTATGTATGCCTTCTAAAGACTAGGGTTTTCTCTCTTCTGAAAAACACTGACCCTCTGTAGCCTCTATCACATCAACTTGCAACCTGTCATTGTGTTCAGGATGTAACTTTTCCCTATGCATATATCCTCATATGTATCCTTTACCCAAATGCATCTATATCTGTCTAGTCATGTGCCATACAAGTGTGTATAATCATGAACAAATATAATAACCCTGACATGAACTAGACATCAAACCCTTTCTGATATACAACCTCTCAATACATCAAGATCTCAACCATGTACCACAAAAACCCTTGACCATATGCCAAGAAATACAAGAAGTGCCTCAACACTAACAAGATGTATCAATGATAAATATTGATTATATCAGCATTGTATTTCTGTAGATCTGACTTATACAAAAAGTCCCATGCAACCACTAATATTTCTAGGTAAAATCCTCAAACCCCCATAAACATTTCTCATGTAGACACCAAAACCCAACTACTCATAGAAATAAGACATACCTTTTGAACCAATAGATAGATCTAATGTACCCAATCACTATAGACCTTCCTGGGAGCTTGCTTTCAGACTCTAAAGACCTGGCATCTTCATCTTCACAAGTTATTAGAGATTTACCCTCATGTACATGCCCTATTATACTGCTAGCCTGCATACATGTGCGCCATGCTCCACTGCAGCCCGCGTACACCTCTAAAACTAGTGGTTTTTTCAGTATTTTCTATAATTTAGATACTTTCATTGTCAACCCTTTGTTCTACCTCAAACTTGCACAACTTCAGATGTATCAATGAGTACCTACAATAAACCTTACACAATAATAGATATTCAATGTGCTCAATAGGTGCTAATAGGAGAGCCTTGCTCTCTTATTTATACTTACATGTATCTTCCTCGAGGGGTTACCTTCTAACCAACTTAACCCAATTTCCTTCTTTTACGGCTAACCTACTTCTAACCACTTGTCCACTTCTAACCCACTTTTCTACAAATATTAAGTTCTCCACTTCTAGTTGCAACTAACTTATTTTTAATTATTTTCTTATTGCAACAACTTAACCCATGATTAACTCCTAGTTTCACCCACCTGACTAGTCAACTTCTTCTAGGGATTTCTAGAATAACTTGACTTCTTTGACCTTATAGATAACTAATGGGGGTTCTCTAACTTCACAAGGCCATAACTCTCTAACCGTGAGGAGTTACGCGACGTTCCACATATCACCGGAAATGGCATGACATGTACTATCCATCTAGAATAGTTTTACCTACAAATATACTAACCTTAATACCATTATACATCAAACAATTGTTAATCCTATAACCATACTGTTGGGGCTACCAGAATTTGTTACCGGACTTGCTTCAAGGGTTGACATCAATGACAACCAACCCAATTAATCAACATTTTTGGCATATGCAATTACAAGTTAGAGGGTTGTTTGGAGGAATTACAGAGTATTGTAACTTCTCTAGTTTAAATAGTCGTCATCCTTCTTCTTTATCTTCATAATATTGTTCTTATGTCAAGGAGTCCCTGTGACCTTAACAAGTAGCTAAAAAATTTCAAGTATTTTCTCTCTAGTACGAGTATAATTGTTAACACTAATAAGAAAAAGGTTATGATAATGAAATCCAAAAAGATCACATACACTAATTTCATGTATGACAACAATAGCTTGGAGGAAATTACTTCATACAAATATCTCGTAATTGATATTCATCACAAGATTAACTTGAACTATAACATTGACAAAATAAATAAATTGAGGGT
Organism: Picea engelmannii; assembly: GCA_009831015.1. Classification (NCBI taxonomy): domain Eukaryota; kingdom Viridiplantae; phylum Streptophyta; class Pinopsida; order Pinales; family Pinaceae; genus Picea; species Picea engelmannii. Next base: position 102,504 of record ML779509.1, on the reverse strand, counting down.
GGAAAACTTATTATGGACTTGAATATAATAATAGAATCCTCTTTGAGACTCTTGTCAAGTTTCTTGTTATCTTATATGGATATAAATTTTGGGGTTGTAGAATCTTTAAAGAATTGTGGAAAAAGATAGAGAAAATTCAAAAGTATTTTATAACTTACAATATTAAAATTAAAGGCAATACCCTATGCTATATTTCTCATAGAAGTAAGTATTTCCCCCATTAAGAGCATGGCTATGACTAGGTACCTAATGTACAAGAACAAGATAAACATGGAATACAAGAGACTTCTTAAGCTTGATTCAAACTCTAGTCAAAACCACCTACAACTCAAGTAGGGGTGGCATAAATATGATGAGTCTTGGCTAAATCATTGGGGTATTGAGGAATAGGTCACTCTACAAAATAGTGATAGTATTAAAAATATCATTACATCTAAATTTAAGGAGAAATTGTGGTGTGATAAAGAATTAGAGGATAAGAGAAAATTAAGATACTATAAGGAGGTGATCAACCCTAATCTAGAAGATCAAAATTATCTCTTTATTTTAACTAGTGTAAAGAAGAAAATCAATATCACTAAAATAAGAGCAAACTCTCATGAACTCCATAGCAAAATGGGACATTGGAAAATTCCTAAAATGTCATGGGTTGAAAGAATTTGTCATCTTTGTGACACTAAGAGGGTCGAATATGAAAAGCGCTTTGTCTTAGAATGTCTTGTGTACACTCACATTAGATCTCAATTTCAAAATATTTGTTATAATACCAACCTTCCTATCCTTTTAACTCATTAAAACCATAACGATTTAGGAATACTTCTCTTAAACCTTATCAAGCACAAAAATAAAATTCTAAAGTAAGCCAAGTAATTCTTTACCCCTTTTTAAGGTCCGATGGATTAGTGTTTGGTCTTAGTGAATGTTAATAACCATCATCATTGTCATCATCATCAAAGAGCTCTTTGCATATTAAATATTTCATCAAAAAACTTATATATATATATATATATATATTAAAAAGATCCACATTAATTTTCTTTGGTGGTGAAAAGTAAATAATGACAATATGACTTGAAACTTTAAGTAATCAATGGCACTATGGTTTCTAAGTGTTCAATGAGTAGAATATTGTATAATAAACATCCAAACTATCTTTGTATGACTGGTTATCAAGCTTCTTGCATGAAAGAATACTGTAAAATTGATTGTATAATTGGTTATCAAATATGTCATATATATGAGATATTTGATAATCAATTATATATA
>ML779509.1:49404-75547 GCA_009831015.1 Picea engelmannii | reverse complement strand
CAAGACAAAGGGTTCAAGAAAGGTATTGTTGACAACAATCTCTACATTAAGTCTGAAGGTGATAATTTACTAGTTGTTTTGGTTTATGTAGATGATATTATTTTTGGTTGTACTAATGAATCATCTGTCCAGTGGTTTTCTAAATCTATGGAAATAGAGATTGATATGTCCATGATAGGAGAACTATCATATTTTCTTGGCTTACAAGTAAAACAGAGTTCTGCAGGAATATTTATCTCTCAAGAAAAATATTTGAAAGAGATGTTAAAGAAATTTCAGATGGAGGATTCCTCTCCTGTTAGTACACCTATGGTGGTTGGTTGCAAGCTGAATAAAGATGATATCTCACCTGATGTTGATCAAAGGTCATATTTCTCTATGATAGGAAGTCTTTTGTACATCACAACATCACGACCTGATATAATGCAAGTTGTTGGAATGGTAGGTCATTATCAGTCAACACCTAAACAAAGACATTTGGTAGATGTCACAAGGATATTCAAATACTTGAAGGGAACAATGACTTATGGTCTGTGGTATCCTAGAAATCAGAATTTTCAGTTAACTGCTTATTCAGATGCAGATTGGGCAAACTGTGTTGATGAGAGAAAAAGCACTAGTGGAGGAGCATTCTTTCTGGGTGACTCATTAGTTGCATGGATTAGTAAAAAGCAAGGATCCATTTCATTATCAACTACAGAGGCAGAATACATTGTTGCTGCTACTTGTTGCACACAAATTTTATGGATGATACAAACTCTTGTAGATTTGAAGGTAACTTACAATGATCCCATTCCAATTCACTGTGATAACACCAGTTCCATTAGTGTCTCCAAGAATCCTGTTCTTCATTCCAAGACTAAGCATATTCCAATAAAGTACCTTTTTCTCAGAGAACAAGTTACAAATAGAATTGTTCAACTGAATTATATACCTTCTACAGAACAGATTGTAGATATATTTACAAAACCATTAGCAGCAACCCCTTTTGGATATCTTCGTCAAAAGTTGGGGGTTATAATTTCTTTTGTCTAATTTTTTCACCTGGTCAAGAGGAATACTTATTGCATATTTGGTGTATTTCTAAGATGCTTCTAGTTGACAGGGGGAGTATGTACTGCAACATCTCAGGGGAAGCATGTTTCTTCTTTGACATTGATGTCAAAGGGGGATAAAGTGTGGTAATTTATTTTAGGATGTGATTTCAAGGATTCTACAGGAAAGTTACAGTGGAGTTACGGTGGTTGCCATCAATGCTAAAGGGGGAGAATGTTGGCAAATATTTATCAGAGAGCGCATGCTTGTATGCTTGTCATTGATGGCAAGTACAACAATGAAGATGGCATGAGTACATAAAGTATCTAATAGATGGGCATTATGAGAAGACACTGCAGAGAAGATTCAAATAAGCTCAGAAGAGATAGTGCAGAGGATTGTTGGCAGATCATCAATGGCAAAATCAGAGTAAGCGAAACAAAGTAAGCTCAGGAGGAGAAGCAGCATTTCTGATCGTTGGATCCCATTTTAATTCCCAAAAGAAGGAGGACCGTCAGATCTGATTGTAGAAAATAAGAACGTGCAGAAGAGGAGGACAGATCTCAGGCGTCAGATCTGAGCATAAGTTCTGACCATCATTGGATCAGGGAGAACATGCACGTTCATTAAAGTGCAAGGAGAAGTGAACTCACAAAATCCCAAAAGAAGGAGTTCTTTCCATCTTCAGGCAGGACACGTGGTGAAAGATCATCATGTCGCTGACTGGAAAGTCAAAGGAACGGGGTTCCCTAACCTCTCAAATTCACAATATGTGAAATTGCGAAGCTATCTTAGTCGTCAGATCGAGGTTTGTTGTGGACCGTTGATCCAGCTCCATCTCAGAGTCTTGCCTATTGTGACTTGGAGTGACGAGAACCTCCATCTAAGGAACAACGAGATGCAAGATCGCAAAAATATCAGGACCGTCGGATCACCAAGAATGTGGACCGTTGATCCAAGCTCCATCTCGAAGTTTCGCAAATCGCGACTTGGAGAGGCAAGAAACATAACCACTGAAATCGTGATTTAATCGCAGCCGTCAGATCAAGGTATGATCTGGACCGTTGATCCGACTCCATTTCGGAGTTTCGCGAATCGCGACTTAGAGAGGCAAGAAACATAACCACAAGAATGCCAAAATCGTGATATGTGAAATTGCGATATGATCTCAGCTGTTGAATCAAGATCAGATCTAAACCATCGAATCATAGGACAAGTGGAAAGCGATTGGAGTTTCGCTGACTTGGAGTCAATGGAGCATGGTGTGGAAACTCGCAAAATATAAAGCACCTTTTTGGCATAGCCTATGGTCACCGCTGGTGGTCACGAGAAGGGAAGGAGTTAGTTCAGATAAGCTCCATTTTTGGGTTTTGGGGATCGAGACTTAGAGAGTCGAGATGCCTCATCTTGAGATTCACGAAATGCAAAATCGTGAAAGTGCTTTATGCATAAGCGCGTGGTCACAGCCATTGGGCACATCTATGGAAGATGGAGGAAGAAGCTAAAGGTGGTAAGCTTCACCACAAGGATCCCGAAATGCTGAATTATGAAATGGCGAAACAGGCACAAGATTCTTTATTCTTAATCCAACGGTTCAAGTGAGTTTGAATATGATCGGAGGGCTACTATTCCATCTCATAGTTAATTGATCAGTTACAAATATGTTAACTAAACTGAGTCATGATTCTTGATCGGTTGGCGTTTCAGTTGCTTAGACGGTTTTCTTTTGCCTAAGAAGATGCGAAGTGTAACTGTTGTGGGCATGGTGCACAAAAGAAAAAGATACAGACTGTGTGTGGTTGGTTGTTCTACACGAAAAATGAATTAAACTATAAGAAAGGGAAAATCACAAAATGTGCAGTGTGGGACTGAAAGTATGCGCGGTGTGAGATAAAACTCAAAGAAGAGTAACAGATGAGGAAAAGACTTGAAGCATAGCAGAATGACAGAACAAGTTGAAGCAGAGCAGAATTGCAGAACAGACAAAGGAAGAGAAGAATTGCAGAACAGTTAGAAGAAGACCAGATTTACAGAACAAAGAAGAAGTGGTAAGAATCGATTTATATGTGTAGTTGGTTGTTTAATTATTCATTTATATTCTAGGGTGGTTGGGAGGTGCTAGGGAGGACTTTTTTCCTCAGAGGTTCAAGTGGGAGCTTGAACACAGGGAGTTGTAGCTTCCATCTGGTTGCAGCCAGAGAAACTAGGGTGGCAGGGTGGCAGGGTGGTGCAAGGGAGAACAAGTGTTCTCTGTTATACAGGTTGGAGCCTATGTAACTGGAAGTTGGTGCTTCCGTCCAGTTGGTGCTGGAACATTAGGGGAGTTGGTGCTTCCTTCTAGTGGTTGCTAGAAAAAAAAAAGAGTCGGTGCTCTCAAACAAGTTGCATCTTGTAAAATAGAGGTAGCAGCCTCACATTGAGTTGGTGCTCAATTATAGATGATGTACAGAACTTAAAAGACTGTCTATCATTTCAAAGAAGAAGAGGTTTTCTCCCTTTATGGGTTTCCTCGTGAAAATCTCTCTCTGTGTATACCTTATGTGTGACTGATGCTCAGTATTTTTATTGTCCATATGTTGTATAATGTTGATTATCACTTGAAGAAAGATTAAGAATGTATTAATAGACTTAAAATTGTTTAAGCACAATAACAACTGATTCACCCCCCCCTCTCAGTTGTCTCAGTTATTTCAACACTATAATTGTCACAAAGAACCAGCTAAGAAGTCTTCCATAAAATGAAAAACAGGTTTATAACACACAATGATGTCAGTGGTATATAATTTAGCATTTCAATAAAAATAATCGTTGATATAATTGTCGAGAATATCGTGAAAACAATATAATTTTTTTTTACAAAGATTCTACTTCCTCTTCTCATGGATTATAGATATGGAGTATTTATCATTTGTTAGCTCATGAAACCCCTTTTCCACTCCTAAGTATTGTGACACCTCACAATAAAAAATATAGGGAACCAGCCAATTCTCCCAATAGCCTAAGATTCACAGCTTGTTAAGTGTAGAGATAAATTTCACATATCAGTCTGACGAGATGGTTAGAATATGGCCCCACATATAGGATATAACATCCTACATATAGTTAATAAGAGGTAGGCGAGAGAGTCTTAAGATAGTATTAAATTTATTTCCCAATTGCAGAGTTATGGAGCTCATTGACCTTAGCTTAACCATAGATACTTCTTTTCATCTTTGTCTACAAGTAAATTCATACATGAGGACAAGATTAAGATTTAGGAATTTGTTTATTATTGTTTGTCAGATTATCATCCTCTCTAGGTAGAATGCCTCGTTGCCAACAATCTTGTTCAATACTCCGACAGGTTTACCTAGTCATACCACAGGCCAATACCCATTGCCAGTAGACCTATTCAGTATCCCGGTGGGTTAGCCTCTTACACCCTCAAAGACTGGTCCACCATCTTTTAATATTTTAATATAAAGATTGCTTCTTGGCAAGAAGATGGGGAGACAACTCTGAAAATTTTATTTAAGACTGGGATGGTATTTATGTTAGAGGATGAATCTCCTTTATGTATTCTGTAGAGATTGTCTTGATGTAAGGTTTACTTAAGCGAACGTAGCCTATCTAAAGATATGGTATAATCAATCATTTTTAGTGTGTAGTGGATGGTACCATTGGTAAAGAACATAAATGTATCTTTACGCTCAACTCAGTTTCTTCTTTTTTAAGTTATTGTGATGTTTCCATGGCTAACCGATAATAACACCTCCTTGTTACTCTTTAATAAAGATACTTTACTCACTTACTCGGGGTTCTTGGGAAATTGTATGAGTAACCTCTAAGTTTGATAGTCAAGGTATCACTTCCTTATATCCTCTAGTGGTGGACGTTAAGAGAAACTGCCATTAAATATATGTTGAGAGAAAGAAGATGGAAATATTTGCAAAAATGTGGCTAATTACAATAAGTCATTATGCAATTGATGCCTAGCAGACAACAAGGTTCAAATATAGCAATATTGTTGAAGGAAAATACTTCCTTTTTGTCTCCTTGAAATTGTCCACTTGTGGTGAAATAAATACCTGCAGAAATATCTAGAATTTTCTATCAAAAACTACACTCTAAAATATCAAAAACTGATGAGATAAATGATATCAAGTCACATGAACATGTATCTCATAGTTCTTTTATTAAAAATAAAATGTAAAATGAGGCTGCATTAGAATTTAAGTTAAACTAACAACATGTAGCTTTTATTTACTATCCTACACTACCTAAAAAGAAAGGAAAATATTTATTCAAATGTAAGAACTTTTCCAATGTAACCATGTGTGAAGCAAGATAAGAAACATACCCATATCTACATATGAAAAAGTTGTCGTAGTTATTACCTAGATATGAAGAACCAACCAACCTACTTGTTTTGGCATCAAAGGGTGTTGAAGAAGAGAATAGTATTGTGGCCTGATGACCTCTTGAAACCAAATTTCAATGTAATCTTAATGTTTATCGACAGTAATTTATATTCTCTCCTTCATCATGCTATGTATATCATGTTCTTCTGGGTGGTTGATTTTTGAAGTACATAAAGGATCTGTTGATATGGATGTTGAGAACTCCTCAATCGCAAGTCTTAATGATTGCTCTCCACCAGATGTATTCCATAATTTTTGAGCTTCCTTCGCAGTTTGGCAAGGAAAATCATTTTGTAGCTCATAGGACCTTGATTCTTCTAATATTTCCAGAGATGTAGATACACTTTTGGTTGCTACCAAAATATGTTCTTCTTGAAAACAAGAAATATCGGTTGCTGCTAGGATTTGAGAAAGTTCCCTCAAGCTAATGGTTGCTTCTGAGTTCATTATGTTGGTTGATGGATCCTGCCTCACATAGGGATTAATGTCTAGGGTTCTTAAAACACCCAAAAGTCTTTTATTATTATAGATTTTATTTTTTTTAAGATTTTTAATCACAACTACCTAAAAGATGAAAGACATATTTAAAGAAGATTTGTGAAAACCAAACACACCACGTTGGCATAAAATAAATCACACTTACAAAAAGAATTCAAAGAATAAAATAAAATACGATTACAGGAATGAAATCAAACTCACACGTCTATGAAAGTAAACACACTAGAAGGAAAAATAAACACACTTTGTGAAAGGGAAGCACACTTGCATGAAAGAAATAAAACTTGCATAAAAGAAAAAAAGGAAAACACTCTTGCAGTAAAATAAGCACACTGGTAGGAAAACTAAATTGTGGGAAAGTAAACACATTGTGCAGGAAAGAAAGCACACTTGCAGGAAAGTAAATTGCCAAAAAGTAACCACATTGTGCAGGAAAGAAAGCATGCTTGCGGGAAAATAAATTGCGGAAAAATTAAGCACACTATGCAGGAAAGAAAGCACACTTGTGGGAAAGTAAATTGCAGGAAAGTAAACAAACTAAGAAAGGTAAGCAAACTTGCAAAAAAAGTAAACATTCTTGCGGAAAGGGAACAACAAGGCTTTGGAGGGACCCATTAAAATGGATGTGCAGGTTCTTATCTCTCATCTTAAAGTTTCTCCTCCCCCTTTTTGTGTAATTGAAGGCAACCTACCTACCTAAGCTATAATTCATTTAGCACCTCCCCGACAATGGCGCCAAAAATCTTGAGTAAAATATATGCTATATATTTCGACATTAAATTGTCAACCCAAGGCTCGTAAGCTTCAAGGTGCCAGCACTGTATGTGCAAGTCTAGACCTCTAATCTAGCCTAGCCTAGCCTAGTCTAATCTAATAAACTCAAATAATGAAGAGCTTTAAGAAATTCTATAATTATGAACTCTATATGGTCTAAGTAACCTTAACAACCTAGGGCTATGAACTATCTCTAAATAAGTAAACGACAAGAAATCTATTTCAAAGCTATCTATTCAATATATTTTTAAATAAGCAAACAACAAGTAAATTGAGCAACTAATCTATCTATCTCTAAATGAACAAGAAAGTAAGCAGTTACTCTATCAAAACCATCTCGACAAGTGAAATCTATTCTTAAAGAAACCCACAACTATTTCTATCCTACAAAGCATAAACATTAATTGAAACCCATAACTAACACTGATTAGAAATTCTAATTCAAAATAACATTGAGAATACTCTGTACTGAAATATAAAAAGTCAAAACTAATTCAAGCAAAGCTATAAACTCATAAAATCTTAATTGAAAATCTTAATTTGAATTCACTCTTCTAATTGAAAATACAATTCAAATCCATAACTAAACTAATCCTATCATTAAAACTCAAATTTCAAAACTAGAATGCTTTTACAAACATAATCCCAAAATCTATTTCTACCCTAGCATACTAAACTAGCATTGATAAGAAAAATAGATCTATGAAAGCATAATTAAACCGAGAATTAAATCAACTAATAAAACTTGCAATTATTTATCCATAGAAGCTGCAAAAGAAACTCTATCTAAACTAATCCTCTATTTTAAAGACTACTCTGTTTTAACTTGCAGAAATCAATTTAAAACTCTAGCACATCATCTAAGTTAGTAACCTGCATGCCAATTGTTAAGAAATGAGAAACATAGCATGACAAATAACCATCTCCTATAAGCAATCTATAAAAGATGAATTAGACAATTAAACGATGAACAACAAACACAACATTTAAAATTGCAAAAGACATATAACATAGAAATGAAATGAATTATAACTACACAACTGAAATACACAATCTATCTATCTAAGTATTCACCCTGAACATTGGTGGGTGCCCCAACAGGTCATGGCTACTCTCCAACAAGAAAATGCGGGCTTAACTCAATGCAATTATGTCATTAATCATAATAACAAATTCTGGAACAAAATGTATGTATTACACAATAGAATTCTTCTTAACAATTCATATTCTCTGGTCTTGCCACCACTGGTGGTATTTATAGGCAAATTACAGCTCAAGAGATCGACCACTAGAAGGGTCGACCTCCTCTAAAAATAACAAATTCATTAAATGAGTTGCTAACAGCTTTAGCATCTAGAAACTAAATGAGCCACTCAGTGATTAGCATAACTGCCTAATCTGAGATGTCAAGAGTTCAGTAGTTGGAGGCCACGAGGGTGAAAAAAACCCATGTTGTCGATTCACTCAGCATAGGTCACCGATATAACAACCACCAACTCGCCCACGTGTTTAGTGCTGGATGCAGTGTTGGATGAAGTATCGGACGTGGTGCCAGATGGAGTATCAGATGAGCTACTGATGGAAAACTGCCTTGCGATTTTTCCCCGTGACACACAAATCGCGCATTAGCTTCTTGTAATCATTAAATCAAACTGAATTAAACTCAAAATCATCACAAAAAATAAATTACACATACCTAGTATAAGCTATGATGATTTGATATGAAATCCTTCAAAACTTCTTCAAAATGGTTATTAATACACATATAATACCGGTCAAATAGGATTTAATCAACATCATGAATTAACAAAATCATGAGCCCAACAAATACCTCCTGCTCCACACCCCTTAAGATCTTCTTCTACAACACCATAACAATTAAATCCCATTTACCTGATTTATCCACTACTTCCCTGAATTATTAGTCTTTGAAGTTTTTCACTTTTTGTTTGTTTAAAGATACCAAGGATGTTTAGACCCTATGAATGACACTGAATAGCAAGAATAAGTTTTTCTTCAAAGAGATTGGCATTCCTCGCAAGACATATATCCCATGTGGTAATTACTTGTAATGTCTTATAATACTCGAGAACTTTGTTCTCACACCATTTCCTTGTATATATGTATACATGTGCAACACCCCGGATTTGATCCCCATGAACTAGAATGTATTATGTAATTGTGACTTAGGTTGGTGAGCCGGTAAAGTTGAAAAGGGGCCAGAGTTCCTAAGAAATGTAATACTTCTATATATATTAATAAAATACATTGTTGGTTGTAGGAAGAATAAGGAAAAACGAGATAGGGGGCTATGATTCTACGAGAGAGGAGGATAAAGGGGATAAGTATTTTTTATTATATTTTATTTACCCATATTGGTTTTAAATGAGAAAAGTGGTTACATGAATTTATTGGGGAAGAGGCCATGTGGTTCTTGATTTCATGTAATTATATAAACATCCCTTGTGGGCTATTTTGGGGTTTCTTCTCCCTTCACTCTTGTTAACTCTTTCATTTTTGGTTCTTCATTCAATGTAAATCCCTCATTCACTCTTGATAATTCAAGTGCTCTTGGTTGGAGCATGGAAATAAATGGTTGAAGGAGGAGATCCATTGTGATATCGTTGTGAGGAATTATTGATCATTCCAGGTGGGAATGGATGCCTATGTGCATTGTTACACATTATTTTTGTCACCCGTATGACCGTTAATGATGTAAACCTATATATTGCCTTCAGAGGGGTCAATGGCATGAATTCCTGAAGAATGAAGGGAGAAGGACTTCCCTTGAGAGAAGAAGTTGTATTTTCCTTTGAAAAAACCATATTAAGGAGGATTTATGCAGGTTGCACCATAGCTAGGGTGTGGAAATGATTTATTTCCACAGTCTTCACTATAGCTAGGTTGTGGATTTTCCACAAGCTGCATTACTGCTAGGGTGCAGCGGCCTTTGTACGTGGGAAAAATGAGCATCTTCTCGATGCTTCTAGAAGGAGAAGTTTCTATGGTCAGGTGGCCTCCGAATGGTTTGGATCTTACTCACTTTCATGATTTAGTGGGATCATCCTAACCTCCTCACCTTATCCTCTTCAGCTTATATAAGGAGAGGAGCTCTCATGCAGAAAGTTAGTTGGATTGAGCGTGTGAAATTTATGTTGGCTTTGAGCATTACTTTGTCAAGATAGATTGTTGATCTCAGAATCCTTGGATTAGAAGTGTGTGGGAAGCAAGGAATCGTTGGAAGGGACCTTACGACATCAAGGCATCCAGTTGTAATCTCTCTTCCTATTATTTAATATAATACAGTGGCATGCCTCTTTCCCATAGAATTATCTTTATTTTATTGCATAATTCCTTGATCATATGCATAGGTTGTCATTGAATATAATTTACTTCTTTCACTTTGGTTGGTTTGTGTCTCACAGTAGGATCAGTGTCATAAGAGCATCGGAGCGAAATAGGAACAAAAAAGACATAAGGAAGAGACACTTAAAGGTATGTCTCTCGTCCTTTGTTTGGTAGTAAATTCAATGATTAGAGACTAGGGAAAGCACCATCTCCTGTCTCATTTTGTTCTAGATCTAGGTGGATCTAGGGAGATTAGTTTATGTCTGCATTTATCAATTTATCCGATAACAAAATTGGTGACTCCATTGGGGAACAAATTGATTTCCTAGTTTATCATGCTTTCTTGTTTTGATTTCTTGGTTTCTATTTTCTGAGTCACTGGGAGATCCAGCTTGACTCTCTGACTGTTCAAAATTCATTGGAAAACCTTCACACTTTTTATTTTTTCCATATTTTGTATGATTTCCGCACCCTACTTTGAAGTACATTACGACGTTTATGCACTGTATTGGTCTTCTGGCCTGTGGAGTTTCTGCACTGTGTTAATCTACAGCCTGCGGAAATTGTGAAAAGTTTGATTTTTTATGGTTTTTCCTTACCTAGATCTTGGATTTGGTTTTGGGGTGAATTTTTTGGTTTGATTATGATCTGTTCATAGTCTGCTTGACAATTTTTGAGTTTCTTTTAGCCATCTTTTCTTTGTTTGATTTTGAAATATTTGGTCTCTTGCTTTGAGTCTCTTTCAGTTACAAAGCCTTGCTTTTTCTTTAGAATTGTTTGGTGAAAGAACTTCTTTTTCTTTTATTGAATAGTTCGTGTTAAAAGAGAAAATTCTTTGGGTTTCTTTGTTTCATGTTGATTTGCTATTGATTTTAGCTATATTTGAAACAAAAAATTTTAATTTCTTTCTTTATCTTAGTTTGGGGACATCCTTGCATTTGAAGTAGCGAAATTGCATGATTCTTGGCATTTTTTGGTCTTAAATTATGAAAAAATTTCCCCCTCATGGCCGAGGCGGGCCATGAATCGTGTATTGGTGTATAGTCTCTTTTGCTCATTTCTTGATAATCTTAATATTGATGAGTTTAGTGAAAATTTGGGACATTTTTCATATGGGAATGATAATTTTTTCTCCTTGTCATAGCATAGCTTTCATCGAAATGAAAAGATTGCATCTTCATCTCTTTGCATAACTTTCGAGTTGGTCAAAACACCATATTGTCCATGCCATTTTCCTCTTGAGTGACAACAGCCTTAAAATAAAGCGCTTATAAAAATTGATTAGACATTTTTATATTTTCTGGTATCAAACCTACATTATATTAGTTGTAGCGATTTGGAATAGGTGTGAAAGATAACTTTCCAAAGCTATAAACAAACATAGAATCTTGCGTTAGGGAGCGATGAAATCCACTTGCTACATTTTGTCCTGGGAAGCCCTTCTCACACAAGGGTCAAACCTGAGGTCACATTAAGACTGGAAGAGTTAATCACCCTAATTTGTTGGTCTTGGTGTAGATATTTCATTTATTATGGGGGTCACTTGAAAGGTATACCCACAATGATGAGTAGAAGCCTTTTGAGTTGATTTCGGGCTAGATACCTTGCCTTTGTGTGTGGATCGAACTGTCAACTATTTCCCCAAAAATCACTATAGTAATTGGTAACCTTAGTGGTCTATATCTTTAGGGTCTTCACATAAGGTGACTATGGAGGGGAAAGTCTTCATGGTACCTGGAATCGACGTTGGCCAAACTCACTCGGTCTCCTTGGAGGGTATACCCACAATTATGGGTGGGAGCTTGCACTAGGGTGTAATTCCATTAAGCAGGTCATCAACATAACTTTTCCACCCACTCTATCTCATCCCCTTCTTGCTTTCTTCCCACAATGTTTGATTTCATCACCAACTAGTGTGCTCATTGTGAGAAGGTTTTGTTTGCTTTCTTGCTTACTAGATTTTTAGCATGTGTTGTTTGTTCTCCCTAGAAGACTCTAGGTTGGATATTTATTTTTATGGCGTCAGTTCCCAGAATGACCAATGAAGGGACCCCTACTCCAGGGGAACATTTTGTTTTTCCTTCTTACGGAAACATTGGTCCTCCTCACATCACTTCTTTGAGCCTTCTAGGTCTCACAACTGGATTACCGGTATGGTTGTTTTCCACTCAGGTAATCTCGAATGCAGTTAGTGCTTCATTTGTAAGCACTTTCCCCCAAGAGAATCAACCTCATGTCAGTCCTTCACCTTATTCACCAGTAATATCTTCTTCGCCTTCTTCACTTGCAAGGTCTTCTTCCATTTCATCTTCTTTGTCGAGTGAAAGCTCTAAGGATAGTAACTCGGTGGATAGGAAGAAGAAGAAACAAAAGAATAAGAAGAAGAAAAACAAACAAGGGTCCAAACTTCCAACCATTGCCAAACATGTTGGAAAGAAACTAGTTACTATTAATCATGCTGGGAATGTTGATGGTGCCAAGATCACCCAAAAAACCCATAAGCCCAAGTACCCTTGCAGGCTTTTTAAGGGTAGCCATATTCTCAAGGATTGCCCTGGTCTACCCAAGGTTATAGAAGCATGGTCTACACATCCTCGCCAACCCATGTCATCAGCCTCTGAACAACATGTTGATGACCTCCCATCAACTAGTCAAGATACCATTGGGAAGAAGAAAAGTAGAGTCAAGTTCCCGAGCATGTTATGAAAAGGGAGTCATCTAACTCACCTTTGCCCTCGTATGGAAGAAGCCTCGAAATTACTGGAAGAAATGATTGTTTCACAGCCTCAACTTCCAGATTCTTATCGCAAGCTAACTCTCAACCCACATGTAGTTGATGGAATGATTAATCTGGTCTCTTCGTTGATCAATCCGATTGATCATGTCGTCAATCTGGTCACGCCCTTAGTGGAACCAGTTGAAAAATTGGTTGATCTTCTCCCATCCTCAATCAATCCCACTCTCCCACCAAAGAGTGAAAACCAAGTGGTCGATCCAATTTCATCCTCGGTTGATCCCACTCCCCCGTTAGAGAGTGAAACCAAAGCGGTCGATCCATTTCCACCTGTCAACCCTATTCTCCCCTTGAAGAATGAAACCCAAGTGGTTGATCTGATCTTGTCATCGGTTGATCCTACTCTCCCACTAGAGAGTAAACCCGATACTGCCCACGTTTTTCTCATTGATATAGACTCTACCATGTTGGGGGGAATTCCTCCTTCTCCCATGGAACCTCCTCCAAGTAATGAGGCCATCCTTTTTAATTGGGGTGTGATAAATGTACCTCATCTTCCCTCTCACATTCCTTTCCATATTAAAGTACAGGTTTGTGGTCGGGATGCTCCTCAGACGTTGATAGATGAAGGTGTGTCCGTTAGTATTTTTTCCTCTATTTCTTGGCAAGCTTTGGGTTGTCCTCAGCTTGCACCGGTTACGCAGAATCTGTTAGATTTTAATAAAAGAACCAATCAACCTTTAGGGACCCTTCCTCAGTTTTCTGTAACTTTGGGTGGGAAAAATGTCTTTATTGTTGTCATGGTAGTCCAAGACCCCTTGGATTTCAATTTACTCCTTGGGCGAGATTATGTCTATGCCATGAAAGCTATTGTGTCCGCTCTTTTTCGTGTGATATATTTCCCTCATGATGGAAGAATTGTGACTATTGATCAACTTTCATTCATTGGTCCTGATTGGATTACCTCCCTTAGTGGTTCTCATATGCAGACGTTATTTCCCCCGCCACATGTTAATTATGTGGCATTGTCTCCCATGACTTCATCTTCTGATGATTTGGATCCATTAGTTGACATGGTGATCTCTTCATTCAGAATTTTAGAGCCTGATCTCTTTACCCCTATCGCGGCCCTCGATGTGTTTTCCTTCCAGAGTATGTTTCTTCCGTCCATTGAAGATCTCTTGGAAGCCATGACTGAGTTTTATCCCTTGACATGGTGTCCTTCCAGAGCATTTCCCTCTTGGAAGCCATGATCAAGAAGAGAATATTTGAGCATCGTTTTCTGATTTCAATCTCATTAAAAAATGAAACCAACTTTGAGCATGGTTTTCTGATTTCAAGCTCATCAAAAAATGAAACCAGCTTTGAGCATGGTTTTCTAATTTCAAGCTCATTAAAAAATGAAACCAGCTGTGAGAATAGTTTTTGTGTCTCTGTGGCAACCTCATTAAAAAATAAAACATAAGTTATGATCATAGTTCTTATTTTTGTGTCAAGCTCGTTAAAAAATGAAACAGAGGTCTAGGGATTGAACCTGGATTCTCCAACATAGTTCCTATTCCTATGTCAAGCTCATTAAAAAATGCAATAGATTTTCCCCTCTCTTCGATTCAGTCAAGCACTTTGTTAAGTATAGTATTTGAAGCTTCATTTCCTTCACCTTTGCAATTGGATGAAACAAAGCTTGGGGGTCATGTTGAAGTTGAGCCACGAGTTTTCTTAAGCTGGGGGCTAAGTACCAACCATCCCTAGATATTGCATTGGGAAGTCCAAGCATAGTTTTCTATGGTTCAAGCTTGTGTAAAAATGAAACCACCTACCTCAAGCATAGTTTCTTCTGGTTCAAGATTGTGTAAAAATGAAACCAAGTCCAAGCATAGTTTCAGCTAGTTTTAAGCTTGTGTAAAAATAAAATTTATCTGAAGCATAGTTTTGTTTTGTTTTAAGCTTGCGTAAAAATGAAAACAATCCTGAGCTTAGTCTTTGTTCTCTATCGTGCTCGTAAATCAATGAGAATGTAACCAAGTATACTTTTATCACTTTTTCGAACTCGTAAAGGTTATACAAAAAAGGAACCTCCTGGAGTTCCCTTTAAGCTCTTTTCAGACTCTCTAAACATGAAATGATTGTCGAGATACCTTGTTCTTTTCATGCTCATAAAAGTATTTGAAGAAAACGTTTGATGGGCGGTATGTTATCACTTTTTCGGTGTCATCAAACTAACTTACAAAAAATGAACTAAGAGAGTTCTCTTTAAGTGTTTTTCAGACTCTCTAAACATGAAAAACCACTGAGTTTTCTTTCTTTGGACTCGTTAAAACAAACATCGAAAGGCCCATATGGGACTGAACCACTTCTTCCTAGGGTTTGTTAAACATACTCTGAGAGACTCATCCAAAGGATGATCTTACAGTTCAAGCATATGTTATCCTCCTCAAGCTTGTGTAAAAATAAAGAGGTACTCGCTAGAAATGGTGGGGGGAAATTGGGAAATCAATGTATTTAAACTTGTATTCCATGGAAGAGTCACTTTTGAACATGACACCCTTTCACTCACCTTGTTTCTAGGTTGGAATATCCACTTGTCTCTTGATCATACTCCTTTATAAGATTACAAATTGGTCTGTGATCCCTGTTCTTGAGTCAGTGTTTCCAAGACAGTTGTCGTGTCGTCAATATGTTGAAAGAGATGTTCAACCCGGAAATCCTTCTATTGCGTCGGCCATTTCTGCAGTCCTTAAGCCTTCTTTTCTATCAGCCATCCCTAAGCAATTCCTAAATCACTTTTTACTCTGATCTACTTCAAATCTTGTTACTCGTTTCGTGTCATTGATGGGGGATACATTAAGGCCCTCTTGTGAAGAGTCTTTTCTTGTAGACTTCAACTCATTATTCAGGAATTAGAATTAGAAACTAATTGGTACCTTGGAACTTGCATGCCTCAATGGCAGGTTTCCTTGCTTTCGATAGTGGGTTTTCATTATTGACCCCTGATTGGGAGATTCTGCTAAGTGTTCGACTTCAGCTCATCAATTCACATTTGTTGGATTGTACTAGTGTACATTGGGTGTAATTGACATTAATGGTGATTTCCCTCGCACTTGTTAATGATATTCATTAATGACCAGTAATCAAGTGGTTTATTCCATGTTCAACTTCAGCACATGTACTCACATGGTTAGATTCATACTATATAGTGGTGGAGATGAAGACCCTGGATCTTTTCTCACAGATTCAGGTTGCGTTGGAGTATATCCATTTTGTACTGTTGCATAGATCAACATTGTATGTCTCATGGCTATGTTCAAATTTGAGTCTTTAACACATAGATCCACAATGTATTTTTGGTGGCTATGTTCAGATTTGAGTCATATTGGCATGGATCCACAATGTATGTTTGGTTGCCATGACCTATCTTACTTGACATGGATCTTTGCATGTCAGCATTTATGCTTTGAGTCACTTGTATTTTGTGTATGGGAATGCCTACCTCAGTGATGATATATTATTGTATTGTATTTCCTTGTTTGTTGGCAGGTTTCCAACCAACGTGTTCCTTGTTTCCTACACATATTCGACAAAGTATTTCAGCTATCACTCTCTACTCCTCCATTTTTTCAGCAAAAGGTAACTTGGTTATTTCATCCTTGTGTTGTCTGCTCAGATATTATTCAGATGAGTGGGTAGGTGAACCTATCCTGGGTTTTCTATCCATATTTTCCACCGAAGAGAAAGTGACTAAATAGTTCAGCTTCAGCCAATTTATGGCCAATCACATTCATGAGCAGCTCTTCAAGTTTTCCACAAAGGGAATGTTCAGGTATTCCTCAATATTGGCATACATGTTCGTATTTTTCCAAGAAGAGAAGTTATCCTTCTCCCCGAAGAAGCTCAACCAAGATGGTAATCCATGACCTGTCACATCATGGACATCATTATTGAGAAAGAACTCATCTGAGTTCAGTTTTAAGTAGTTCATCGATCAGTTTTACCACCTAGTGGTAAGCCTACTACATGGATGAAAAGAACCCAGGATAAATGAAGAAATTCAAAGGATCAAGCACCTGTCAGACCTTGCTAAAACGGGTGACTGGTACCTGTACCAGGATCACACAGAGATCAGAGTTTACAGATGTGAGTTGGCCCCTTACAAACTTCCAAAATACTTACCTGTCAGGATACTCGCTCTGGAATATATCCGAAAGATGACCAATTCAAATGGCATTCAATTTGTGGCCTTCAAAAAGAAACAATAGTTGAGGATCAAGGGACAGATAGGATATTTTATTTGTAATAACCGAGCTACAGGGGAAGAGGCCAATAAACTTTTGAAGGAGATGAATTTCAGTCTCATTTTCTCTTGGAACTATGATCCATGTGGGATTATTGCAGAAACAAGATTAAAGAATAAAATTTTCCCATATGCTCATGTACCCAAACCAGAAATTGAGAAGTTCATGAACCAGACAGAGTTGCAGGAAAACACTCTGATAGACACAGAACAATAGCCTCCTTCTGCCAGTATTTCACAGGCCACTACTCCTCAGGTACCATTAGAGAAGAGGCCCAGGAAAGAAGTCTCTCCCTCGCTCATTGAAGTCTCAGCAGAAGACTTCCAGGTTTACAGAAAGAGGCCCAAAACTAGTCATACACCTGACAGGTATAGAGGAGAAGAGACCTAGTCCACTACAGAAATGGAAAGAGAACATTCACCTCTCGTCTTAGCAAGACAACAAATGATTTCTACTTCCTCATCAAAGAAGCAAACCGATACAACGTTGACAACAAAATCTTCACAGGAGTTTGTAGGACTCGGCATTTTTGAGAATTATAACTTAATAAAGATGAAAATGAGATGTTGACAAATAATACCTATGCTCAATTCTGGAAGCAAACATCTACAACCCAGCATGGGTGTCTCTCTTCTTTCGACACAGGAAAAAGGATGATGCACATAGCATACTTGAAGGATTAGGTACCCTAACCCAAAACAAATTCTGATTAGAAAAGGTCAACATTTGAGTTTGACAACAAAGATGTGCATCCAGCTCATCAGATGGATCTACACAGACAGATAGGAGAAATGATTTTCTCCACCCTGGCCAATACATCCACGACTGCTGCAAATTTGCAGGTTTCTTTGAACAATGTCCAGACTTAGCTGAAGTTGGATAAGGTGTCTTATTTGGCAAAAGATAATAAGATAAAATCTCTGGAGGAGCTAGTGCTGAAAATTGGATATGATCCATCCAATGTCTAAGCAACAGAAGAGATCCTCAAGAAGAAGAACGTTGACATAGACTCCTTGAGGAAACAACTGAAAATATATGCTACAGAAGACCCACAGGCGAAGGAAATGGTCGATATTGAAGGCCAAAAGGAAGAAATGTTGAAGTTAATCATTGAGAAGAATCATAGATCGAGGAGATGGAAGCCAAGCTGGAGAATCTAGTTAAATAAAAAGAGTAGAATGCGTCAATGGTAGTCATCCCATTGAATGAAGTTCCCATCACAGGTATCATTACATCAACAACAACAACTACAGGGGAAATTCCAATAGCATCCTCAATAACAACCATAGATGCATCAGAAAAATTGGCAAAATCCATGGAGGACATGTCTCTTCAAGGACAGGAAATCCAAATAATGAAAGATGAGATAAATAACCTCCAAAAGATGAAGTCAACTTTTCAGTCTAGTTACAATACAGTGATGCATACAACACATATACTCGGGCAAGAGTTGAAGAAGCTACAGAAAGAAACAGTCATGGCCAAAACACTCTCAAAGGACAAGGACAGTATTTGGATGGACATCTACAAATCCATAATAGAGGTTTGGCCACTCATACAGATTATGTTTGAGCAGCATGAACTGGTGCAGAGAAGCAGACTGGTTATTGATAAGACAAGAGGAGAATTGTGAGAAAGGCCTACAAAGGAAAATGAGATCATTGAGTTCTTGAATTCTAAAACAAGAGAGGAACTAGAGGTCTTGGAGATTGAGGATAGGACATAAACTATCCTTGAGGTCAAGAAAGTTTTGACCAAAAGAGGATTAATGATGCAACTGGAGGAAAGATCCCAAGAAATGGACATCAGAGTAAAAATATTCTTCAACAAGATAGACTCACTGCATAAGAAAGGGATCCCAAGTTTATTTGTCATCAATGACAAATTAATTACCCTCTTAGACTACAAACAAAAGATCAACACAGTGGAAAAAGACGGCTCTAAGTTTGCAGGAATACAGGGCAAAATTACTGGCAAAGAATTTTTTGAGACTATGCAGTTGGACATTAGCATCCACCGTGAGATCAAGTACATCTTCATCACCAAGCCCACCTTCGTCCAGTACACAGAGATGGACAAAGTTTATCGAAGGTTACTCAAAGTTACCATTCCTAGTCAAAAGAGATGGGATGACATGTGTGCTTCGATCGAGTAAGAGATGATGTGTACAATCCAAGTCAGTAGGAGGATCAGTCATAGTCAAGTCAAACATGAATCATCAACCAAATTCCTCAGAATCAACACTAAGGAGTTGAGAGGATCATTCAGCATTCCTACTTTTTCTATAAATGTAATCTAGTTAGTTAGATTTTCTCTCCACCATATCTTGATCATTAATGACAGGATCAATGTAATTTTTCTATAAATACTTCAAGCTTCGAAGTATTGAGGGTTTATCTTTATGCCCAAGCAAGTTGTAATATGTAATATTTTTGAAGAGATCTACCAGTAATAAAAAGGACGATTCACAGGATTCTTGCGTGTTGATGTTGGTGATGTTTACTTCTCTTTGTTAAATGTTTATCTTACTTTCGTTATCATTATGTTTTCTTTCTATGATCATTTAAAAGAAGTTTAAGTGTAGAATTTATCTCGAATACTCTGTTTCTGGATTTTAAAGATCTAAATGTTTTTCTTATGATATTGTGATAAAGAA
Source organism: Picea engelmannii (assembly GCA_009831015.1). Classification (NCBI taxonomy): domain Eukaryota; kingdom Viridiplantae; phylum Streptophyta; class Pinopsida; order Pinales; family Pinaceae; genus Picea; species Picea engelmannii. Next base: position 55,810 of record ML779509.1, on the reverse strand, counting down.
ATTCTTAAATGCTTCTTTATTGTGATTGATTATCTCACGTGTTTATGCCTTTCCATCGCTTTAATTTTAAAGGATCCAACATTTGTATTATCCTACCCTGTGAAGAAACCTAATAAAATTTGTTCTCTGATCTCAACCCTTAACACAAACCCCATAGCCCAATGGATGCGTGAGAAATATTTCAGCCATCTTTATAAAACAAAACAATAGATTCCTATTAATTTAACTAGCCCAATATCTAAAACCCAAACATATCTAAATCTTACAAAGAGATCCCTCTCTGAAACTGGAAGGGCTAGATCCCAGTTTCTATGTGGTTGGATAAATCTACCTTTGCTAAATTTATTCTACCTCCTGAACACCTCTGGGAATTTACAGAGTGATAACACATGGGTTGAGGAAGCACTCATGGTGCATACCTAGCAACCACAATGGCATCCATTCTGTTTAGAGGTGGATTCACTCCTTCCATCTTAGGAGAAGAAGAAGCACTAATGGTGCATACCTAGCAGCCACAATGGCATCCATTCTATTTAGAGGTGGATTCACTCCTTCCATCTTAGGAGAAAGAGGTGTATGTCTCTTTGGATTTGTTAATGAGGCTACAATAGAGGAACTAGAAAACAGAGTATAATGAGGATAAGTGGGTTGTGAATTTGGTGATCCTACTAGAGTTTGAGTAGAGGATAGAACTTGCTATGTTTCAACTTGAAAAAATTTAGGCCAATCAATACTTAGAACATCAAGAAAAGGGGATTCCAAATCCACCCACTCTAATCCTTCCTCACACTTTTCAAATACAAATTCTTTTTTAGACTAAAAAATTAATGGAAATTCAAAACTCTCAAAGCTTTCTTCTTCCAATCTAGGAAGAGGAAAAATAATTTAACTAAAATGATTCTCTTTCAAGACATTAGAAGACTCATAATTGACAGGTATTGGGACAGTATTTGATGTTTCTGTTGAGGTCTTCTAATGGAAGGAAGTTCATTTTCCTTTAAATTTAATGGACTTGAGTAAATTAGTATTTGGAGATCCTAAAGCTAGGAAACATTCTAAACTTTCAAGTCTGAACCATTTAACAACTTCAGGTGATGCGAAGAAATAAAAAAATTCAAGGATATTTTCTTTCAAATCAAGAGAAAGATGTGTATGTTCAAGAGAATGAACTTCTAACCGGACTTTTACAGGGGTTTGAACCTCATGCAAATTAATATATTTATAAATAACAATCGGTGTATGAAATAAAGAATCAGGTAGGTTTCCAATAGTACCTGAAGATCTAGAAGATGAGGCTCCTTGCAAATCCTTTCCCTTCTTTATGATTTGCTCTGGGTCTGGTACAGGTGTGGCCAGAGGTGAATGTGGATTAGCTCTTATTATTATTCTCTTAGGAGCCACAGATGAATCTAGAGTCACCAGGTGCACTATGTAGTCTCTTATGTTACTGGTTTCTGTACACCATCAAGACCAGTAGCATCTTTGTCATACAACCAGGGAAAGATCTTCAATTTCTCCTCCCCAAAAGTGGTGCCAAAAATGTTAGCACTAGAATTCAAACCTATATTGTTGTAGGTGTAAGCCTAATACCCATAAGAAATTTTTAATTTTGTAAAGGATAAACTTTTAATACAAGCATAATGAATGGATGAGAAACTCAGTTTAAAACATCAACACAAAATTTCCACAAAATATACACCAGCAAGCAAGGGTTGAGTAATCTCATACCAGTATTTAGAACATCAATGAAAATATGGAATACTGATAAGAAAGATATGAAGTATATGCACTAGGTTACATCAAGTAATTATGAGACATATATAGTAGAAATCTTATCAAGAAGGAACCTCCTAATAAATAAGAAAATGTACTTTGGCAACACTTGCACCAATAAATAAACAATAAATCATTCACTGCATTCATGAACAAGTACTAAAAATGAGTCCTTAATAAATGTCTATCATCAAAGCAAGACTAAAACATAGAATATGACAATTGGAGGAGAAACTGATCTTCAATTATCAAAGAGTCTTAAATTTGATTACATACAATATGCAAACTTTTATAGTTGAAAGCAAAAGATATGAGTCTCAATCTAAAACCACTTGAACCCTCCTATGGAGTTGGATTACATATTAAATAGAAAAAATCATCAAAATTCCCTCTAGAACTCGCCACCTAACTCCTACATTGGATTTTGCACCTGGGAGAGGTGTGGCAGTAGATAAACAAACCAAAATCTAACAGGCTGCTAGATTTCAAGAGGTTGTTGGAAGTAATAAATACAACTGCAGTCAACTCATTGCATGAATATTTAATGGAGCTAGATGTTAGGCACAAGTGTCCCTTTATTTCTAACTAATCTCTTAGGAGTTACTCGAACCTCTTCTGACAGGTGGCAACCCTCCTACAACTCAAATTCCAACTAACTATCAAGTTCGCAACGAGTGCGCTGCAAACTGTTTCAATTTTAGCAGTTTGCAATGCCTTTAGCATGATGCACTGTGAACTTTCCTGTAGATGTCATTTTTTCCTTCAAACATAGAAATTGATGCCAAAAATGTGTAAGAATCCTTAAAACCTTTGTTAATTCCTGCTAAAACCTCTAAATCATGAAAATGACTTGAAAAAATAACATATGGGCATATTTATAGCAGCATAAGACAAAAACACTCCTTAGGGTTATAATCCTTCATATATAAGACACCATAGCAAAAATGAGTGTATTGAGGCAGATATGATGCTTCATCTTTGTCTCCTAGTGGCCACCTAAGTCAACATGTCCAGGTTCCTTTTTGCAATCTATTCCTTCAACTGTTGCACTTCTTGCTTCAACTTCTTGTTTTCAGCTTGATAATCTCTATTCTTCCTATACACACTCTTAATTTTCCTATGCAGAGGTAAGAATATCTTAACCATGTGCTTTGCCTTTGCAACAATTTTTTCACACATATCTATATTTTCCTTTAGATGAATCCTGGCCTACATATTTTCCTTTTTCAACTGTTCATTCTCAACCCTTACATCTTCCAGCTGCCTCCTAAGCCTTTTGAAAGTGGGATCTCTTTCATCAGAAGGAGACTTGATCTCAATAATTTCTATTAGCTCTTTAAGAGACTTGATTTTGACTGTTTGTTGAGATGGTGCTCTGGATGCACCCTCTTCCGCAGAGACATACTTCCTTTCTACTGATCTGGTGAATGGTCTTTTAGGCATAACAGATTCTATAGAAACAGGTGGAGAAAAAACAAGTTTATTTCCCTTCAAAATCCTTTCTTTGCTAGAGGATGTCTCTATAGGTGAACACTCTACCATAGGAGAAGTTTCTTCATCAAGAGGTTGTGAAGGGCCTTCACATATCTTATCAGTTGACTGAGATGAATTATCCTTTTTAACCATATTCCTCCTTTTACTAGACTCTATGTGCACAATATTTTCAATAGAGGTAGGTGTCTTTCTCTTTGTTTGTGGTATATTCACAACATCTGGCTGAAAACCTGATGCAACTAAGAAATCATCCCAATCACTATTAGTATTTTTCAGTTCTTCTAACACTAGCATATTGATCAGACCAGAATGGAAGATGTTGGTATCCGCCTACTTGGACTTGGTCTGAACAATATCTGACATCTTCCCAAGGCTTCTGAGTAGATAAAAGGGTAGATTCGAGGGCTCTTTTCCAGTAAATGCATCAATAATCTAACATGGTATTGATAGACCATATTAAACCTACCTTCACAAGTAAAATACCTCTAAATTATTTTGATCATCTTATCAAAATACTCTAGCATATGATTTCTAGGCACTCCCTTGGATAGGTTATCTTCTTCATATTCAGTCTTTAAGAAATCCTTAGAAAATGTAGACTTCATAGACATGAATTTGAACCATTTTTCTCCTTGAACTAGTATCTTTGTAGCTGTAGAAATGGACTTCTTTTTAACCTTAAAATCTAGTGTACCAACTTTGGTATTTACCCCATTGAAATTCAATGCAAACTGCTTTGCAACCTCAGGGTATCCTCTCTGCATATTCTCACAAAACACTAGGAAGCCCTCTCTCTGAAATGCCTCTTTGAAAAATGGATCTGAATTGATTAGTTGTAGGTCATTGGGCTCATCCCTAACAATATCACCTCCTTTATGAATATTCTTCCCTTGCTGAGTGTCCATGACAGCTAAGTCAAAACCCCCCCTCTGATAATATTTTCTACCAAAGTATGTGATATAAACTAATGAATTTAGGGTTTTATTGCTTGATTTTGCAAAAAGTTAGGGTTTGTTAGCAAAAGGATTTTATGCTAAAGCAAGACTACAAAAACTGAAATAAGACTAAAGCTAGGATATTGGAGGAAAATATGACAACCTAAAATTCGATGAAATCTCAAATAGACAAAATCTTGGAGCAACTGTGTAAAACAAGGAGTTTGTAGCATGATTTCTCAGTTCCCAGCGTGTTGATTAAGTTTGCAGCAACACATTTTAGACTAGGGTTTTCATCAAAAGGATTTGAAATTTCAAAGGTATGGAAAGGAATATGATCTTGAGTGAAAACGTGGTCATCTAAGGTTTTATCAATTGAGAAAAACAGGGGACTCATAGCGCATCCAGTTCACAACGCAGACAATTAGCAACAAGTGTAGTTTGCAGCGAATAGGAAGTTTGTAGCAAATGGAGTTATGGTTGCAAGAATAAGATACAAGTTACTCTTTGACTAAAAAAACATGTATCTTGGGTCTGCATAAAGCTTTTAAGGACAAGAATGTGCAATCTAACCAAGCAAAGAGGAGTTCGCAGCACCAATGGCATAAACCAGTTTGCAGCGCTAACAGTTCGTAGCAATAACAATTAGTAGCAATATAAAATGGTTACACGAAAGAAATATAAGCTTGAATTTGGATGATGAGAACAAGTAAAAAAATATTGCATGAAGGCTTGAAAATGAGAGGGTATGAACTAATTAAGGAAAACCTATAGTTTGTAGTGAGTAGAAAACTTGCAGCAACTAGGGTTTTATGATAATAAGTTTTCAGGCAGTGGAATTTGAACATCAAGCAAAGTACCTGGTATATAAAGATAACTTATTGTTGTATAAAATCAAAGAAAAAATCCTTTAATCTTTTAATACACCATCAACTGCTATAGGATAGTTCACAACACCAAGAGTCTGCAATGACCAGCAGTTAGCAACACACTTACAGTTCGCAGTGAATTGAACCAGTCTGTAGTGCACTCTTTGCAAATGGAAATGAAGGTAAAAAAAATGATAAAAAACTCCTTTTGAAACTGACCCTTTGAATATTATTGATGAGGAGATGGCGTTGAAAAATAGAATCCATCATCAAACGCGTTTGCAGAATCATAATCATAAAATATTTGGTGCATGATCTATTTTTGAATCGTTGTGAATTTTTAGGAGAGTTTGCAGAACATGTGATTTCACAACTGACACAACACTTAAATGGTTGGGTAGATATTTAAGACCTCTTGAACACTTTTTTTGGACATAGCACTTGATGGTGACCTTTAAACTATGAAGATATGACCAAAACTTTCCCTTTTTTGCTAATAATGACAACCACCATCATGACACCAAGACTTTCATAAATGGACTATGATCAGCTTTCTAGAATTAAGATAAAATCAAAACATGATTTATTTGACATGAAACATGAAGCTATGACTTAAACCTACAAGCTTAAACAAATGACTCATACAAGAAGGATTGATCACATGACTGACAAAGACTAATGGTATCTTCCTCAGTCTAAACTAACAAAATTTTAAAAATTTGAAGAACCTTGACTCATGTACATCCTATTTGTTAACAAAACCCACATTGTAATATCTATCCATACCTTGGAAAGCCCCATCAAATTATCCCCACGCCATAAATTTCTCGATCACCACATCACTATGCAAATGAGCATGTTTCAACTTCTAATTAGTATTGTAGTAAGAAAAGAGACCCAAAGCTTGCTGCAAAAACTTGAACATGGGATGTCCCTTGTCTTAAAAAATGATATCATTCTTATCTATCCAAATCCATGACATAACCAGATACCTTATACTCTTTTGATTCGAGATGAATAAAAAAATCTCAGAAACACTCAAATATAGAGTCTCAGTCACATAACGGATCTAATCCCAATTGTCCACCTATATCCCTCCAAACCCGGTGAGAAAAGAGAAATTCTAGAAATAAATAGAAATTAGATTCATCATGAATATAAATTATAACCTTGTACAATGTCTACTGTAAACAGATATTCAGAAAAGAACAGAAAATATACAATGGAAAATACAAACATTACACAGAGATTTTTCCCCTGGAAACCCAAACTGGGAAAACCAACATATATTATATTCATTCATTGTGTTACATTGTTTATAATACAATATACATA
>ML779509.1:5871-47072 GCA_009831015.1 Picea engelmannii | reverse complement strand
CCCAAGCCTCATTCTTATCCAAAGATGCCATTTCTTCTTCCATGGCCCTTTTCCAGAGATTTCCATCCTCTGAATCCACTGCCTCCCTGACAATTCTAGGATCATCATCAGTAATAGACAAAGCAAAATTTGAACAAAAATCAAATGGACTATACCTTTCCGGTAGCCTTCTTTCTCGATCCGATCTCCTCAATACTAGAGTATGAGGATCTTCTTCTTCTGATTCATGTTATTCTGTAGAGTTTGCTTCATCATCCTTTATATCAAACTCTATCTTCTCTGGTTCTTCCTTACTTGGTAGAACTTCCTGTTTAACAACATCCTTCATTTCTCTAAATACCACATCTCGGCTATACACTACCTTCTTAGTTTATGGGTTCCAAAGCTTATAACCTTTGAGACCATCTTTATATCCAATAAAGATACATTTTTCAGCCTTCTTATCCAGCTTACTCCTATTTTCCTTTGGAACATGAACATATGCATCACAGCCAAATACATTAATATGTGTGATAGAAGGTTCCTTACCAGTCCATACCTCTTGTGGAGTCTTGTCACCCAACGCTGATGAGGGTGATCTGTTGACCAGATAACATGCAATACCCACTGCCTCTGCCCAGAATTCTTTCCCTAACCCGACACCACTGAGCATGCATCTTTCTTTTTCCATCAGTGTCCTATTCATCCTTTCTGCAATTCCATTCTGCTGAGGTGTATATGGAGTAGTCTTCTTCCTTCCTATACCGCACTTCTTACAGAATTCTTCAAATTCATTCTTGCGGAACTCTCCTCCATTATCTATTCTCAGCACCTTAATTCTTTTCTCTATTTGATTCTCAACAAGAGCCTTAAACTCTTTAAACCTGTCCAAGACTTCAGATTTCTTCCTAAGGAAATATATCCAAGTTTTCCTTGAGAAGTCATCTATAAATGAGACATAGTACATAGATTTTCCCAATGATGGGACCGACACAGGTCCAAAAACATCACTCTAAACTAGTTGTAAAATTCCTTCTGCCCTTGTTGCACCAGGGGGGAATCTTACCCGATTCTTCTTTCCATATAGACAATGTTCATAGAAATCAAAATCCAGAGAGCATTTAGGCATACCTTCAACCATACCTTCAACCATACCTTTACCATGTAGTAGTCGAAGACCCTTCTCTCTGATATGCCCCAATCTTTGATGCCACAACATAACCTTTTCTCCAGAGACTATAGGAGTTATTTCTTCTTCAACTCCAATATCATGAACAATGGAGATATTACACCCATCACTAATAGTGCTTCCTAGCAGCTTATACAGATTTCCAAACTGAACTCCCTTCATCAACACCATTGCTCCTCGAACCATCCTGCAAGTTCCCTTTTCAAAAATTGATTTTACCCCTGCATATTCCATTTTGCTTACAGAAATCAAATTTATGGCCATACCTGGGATGTTTAGAACACCAGGCAATGTTATAATCCTTCCATCTATGAGTCTCAACTTGACCCTTTGTCTTCCTATGATTCTGGTTGTTGAATCATTACCTAAGAAAACATTACCTCCATCATACTTTTCATATTCGCAGAACCACTCCCTGTGGGGAGTCATATGAAAGGATGCACTAGATTCAATCAACCATGCCTCATGATCTACATCTGTGCTTGAAGAGGCCAAGTACACATCCCCTCCTTCTTCCTTGGAGGTCTTTTCTTCTGTAGAAGAAGATTCTTCAGATCCCTTCTTTCTCTCAACTTTGGATCTACACTGCTTCTTGTAGTGCCTTTCTTTTCCACACCTCCAGCATACCCTTACAAACCTTCCAGGAGATTTAGATCTACCCTTAGACTTAGATCTCCCACTTGAGAAATTAGATCTATTTTTTTCCTATGAACATCCTCTTGCAAATAATGCATCTGTGCTATGTCCTTCCATATTCTTTCATCTCATCTCCTCTGACAACAAGGATGAGACCACTTCTTCAAACTTCAAAGAAGTTGTATTACTACCTATGGCCACAACCAGACTATCCCACGAGTCTAGTAAAGAACACAACAAATTGATACATTTATATTCATCTAAAATTTTAATCTCAATAGATACTAACTGACTTACCACAGTATTGAAGGCGTTCAAATGCTCTGCCACCGAGTCTCCATCTCTCATCCTCAAGTTATACAACTTCTTTCTCAAGAATAGTTTATTTACCAAGGACTTAGACTGATACAACTTCCCCAACTTTTCCCATAAATCCTTAGTTGTAGCTTCCTCTGACACTTTCAGTAATACTGAATCAGAGAGACACAATCGGATTGTTCTCTTTGCCTTCCAAACCATCTTTTTCTAGTCATCTACAGAAGTTCCTGTAGGTGCAGTACCTGGATCTACCGTGATCCACTGATATTTGTCCACCAAAATATCTTCCATATTGAGCTTCCACAACTCAAATCTTTTCCCATTAAACTTCTCGATGTCCATCTTCGAATTGCTTGCCATTTCTTTTCACCTAAAAAACAATACCACAGATCTCCCACTGTAACAAGGCTTATCACAGTCTTGAGCCAAACCCTTGACCACAAAGGCGTCCACCTGAAGCCAATAAAGCTCTGATACCAAATGTAAATTCTAACCTTGTACAATGTATACTGTAAACAGATATTCAGAAAAGAACAGAAAATATACAACAAAAAATACAAACATTACACGGAGATTTTTCCCCTGGAAACCCAAACTGGGAAAACCAACATATATTATATTCATTCATTGTGTTACAGTGTTTACAATAAAATATACATATAGGAGCCAGCAGCATCCAAAACCCTAACCCAATGACCTGGATTAGTCCAAAACCATAATTCCTTAACCGGAAATAGAAAACCATCGGCAAAAACCATGTGCCGAAAAAACCACCTAAATACATGACATGACTCCACGCTTACTTCCTATGGACCTCTAACTCTTGGATTCTCTAATATTCTACCACGTGTCTCCTCGCAGCCAATGGTTAAGATTCACCTCATGACTTCAGCGATCCCACCTCTCAACACTTCAAAATGCTTCGAACTTAGAAATTTTGAAACACCTCTCGGTCAATTCTCCATGCAAGTCCCCATATCTGACGATCTGGAATGATCCCAGTCCCTCTGAGATGGATATAAATTTTCTAATTCTGGGAAAACCTCAAAGGAATCCTCCCTTTAAATTATTTTCGTCACTCTTCCTCTTGGCTAGTTCTTCCTCAAACGTTTTCCTCCTTAGAGGTTATCTTCGACACTTAGTCGAACCCCAGCCCGTGTACTATTTGCAACAGGTCCTCCTTCAAAACTTGGATTCTCTTTGAATGGATATCGCTACTCCTCCTGAACTTCTGAGTAAAAAAGATGTTGTCTTGCACTCCTTGCAGACCAACTTTCTTAAAACTATATCTCCATAAATTTCTGAGTCAAAATGGACTATGTCACGCACACCTTGCGAACACTATGCACTCCTTGCACCTATATAAGTTTCACGTTATCTCTTCTGATCTTGTGATTTGAAGCAGACTCTGTCAACGCACACCTTACGGACTATATGCACTCCTTGCACTTGCTCATAGAAGATAAACAATTGAAAATTATTTAAAAATTCACATATTCATACATTATGCCATGTAAATGCATTCATAAACACAAGAACAAGAAATAACAGAGAATTCCAAATAAACAGAAATTATACCATTCATTCATTCAGATAGACATAGTAACACCAGACATTTGGGACGATGATCCTTTGTTATATTCATTCAACTGAAATATACATATGTTCATATACTTCTTCTTGGTAGCTCTCGACTCTCAGCTACAATGGAAACCTATACAATAGATTCAACAACCCATCAACAAAAACTACTAGGCAACAATAAAAAGCTTTATACAAGAGGGTCTCTTTGAGCTCTTCCCTCCAACTATTCTAGAGCTATCCTATCGAATTAAAATCTAGAAACTACTAGAATTTATTACAATAAATATTTGTGACCAACAGATCATATCGAATACATTGAATCTATACTACACTCAGCTACATTAAAATAAATTACATTCTCTGATGTCCTCGTGAAATCATCCAGGTCCAAAACATTAAAGAGTTTCTTTAATTACAATTCCTTTCAAAATATTTGTGTGATATGCCTTCTTCAAAATTTAAAATTCTTCAAAATGCATGCTAGTGCACCTAACTATCCTCCATGCATCCACCTGGGAATCCTTCAAGGATTCTATTAAGGAACAATACTACCTTGTCGGAAGTTATGACGAATTGTATACCAAATGGAACACACTGCGGCAAGAAAGAGACCAAGCAGTGCCAGATTTCACAAATATCTTCCATACCCTGTGCACCAAGCTGGGTATCAAATATTTAGAGTGACATCTAGTGCTCAGTATCGCGGTGCTCTTCATAGATACATCCATACCAAAATGGAATTTCTGGACATCTTGTCCTTGGGCGTGGCCTATCGATATGCCGTCAAAATCGAGTAAAAGTTCAAACAAAAGACGCAAAAATTTGGGCCTGGTAACCCCTCTCAGGAAAAACCAAGAAAGGGCGGTCCCAAACTATAGAAAAAAGGACAAAGAAAAGATGGACAGTATTAGGACAACCAGTCCAAGCCATAAGAAAATAAGGACACCGGAAAGACAAAGAATGATACCTTGAAGAGGTGCGACTTCCATAAGAGCCCTTGGCATAACATTGTTGATTGTCGCTCGAAGCAGTCGTTGGTGGCCGAAGTGAAAGTCTTTGAATCAGATGCGGGTTCTAACTCTGAATCAAAACTAAAAAGGGGAAGATGGATCATTGACACAGAAACCAGCGCCACCATTGCTACCACCAAGCTCTATCCTAGTGAACCAGATGAGCCAGAAGAAGGCGAGCACCTTTTCCATTCGCAGATGTGGGTAAAAGGAACCCTGCTGCACTTCATCATTGATAACGGTAGATAGAACAACCTCATCTCAATAGAGGTCATCAAGGGGCTGGCTCTGCCAACAATGCTGCACCCATAGCCCTACACCATTGGATGGCTCTGCCAAGGAAGTGATCTTTGCGTCATCCAACAGTGTCGACTATCGTAAAGAATCAAACCCTTCAAAGACGAGGTATTGTGTGATGTTGCTCCTCTAGAAGTTTTTAATGTTATTTTGGGATAAGATTATTTATGGAAAATTCATGTTGTATATGAGTCTAGGCCTTGTAGTGTTATTATTACTTTGAACAGGAAATTCTACAGGATACCCGAGACAGTGCCTCCTAGTACTATTTCCTTGATCTCAGCCAAGCAATGCAGGAAGGTCATCTCTTAGACCGGGAAATTTTTCTTCTTCGTGATCCACTCTCAGAGTGAGCGAAAGATCACAGCCACATGCAGGGCCTCCATGTTCGATCTCTCCACACAATAGAAGCAAGTGGATAAGGTCATAGAAGAATACTCATATGTCTTCTCCTCTCCTATCAGGGTAGCTCTGCACTGCCAGGTAAAGCATCCCATCGATCTAACCCCAGGCTCACCGCTACCCAATGGGTCGGTCTACCGTCGCTCTCTGTTAGAAAATGATGAGATCAAAAGGTATATCCAAGAACTTCTCCACAAGGGGCACATATGTCCTAGCTCATCACCTTGTGGTAGCTCGATCATACTAGTGCAGAAGAAAGATAGGACCTGGTGACTCTGCATCGATTACCAGTCCCTGAATAAAATCACAGTCTAGAACTAGTTCCCAATTCCCCTAATCGAATACCTCCTTGATCAACTCACATGGGCCAAATACTTCAGTAAGATTGATCTAAAGTTTGGCTACCACCAGGTCCCAATAGAACAAACATATGTATGGAAGACTTCCTTCAAGTCAAAAGAAGGTCTTTTTGAATGGTTGGTCGTGCCCTTTGGTTTGACAAATGCTCCAACAAATTTTATGAGTATGATGGATGATATCCTACGACCTTTCAATAGTAATTTTGTAGTGTTGTATCTAGATAACATCCTCATCTACAACAATACTTGGAAGAAACACTTGCAACATATTCAGCGGGTTTTGCACACCCTGCAGCAGCACAAACTATATGCAAACTTGGAAAAACTCTTCTTCGACATGGACAGGGTCCATTACTTAGGCTACATCATTGATCAGCATGGTGTGCATGTGGATCCAACCAAGATCTAGGTCATCCATGATTGGCCAACCCCAACCACACTCACTGAGCTTCAGAGCTTATTGGGACTTGCCAATTTCTATCGCAGGTTCGTGTTGGGATTCTCTCATATCGCATGGTCCCTAAGCCAAGTAACCAGGGGTGGCCATAAGGAAAAAATTGTGTGGGGGATATCCCAACAACAAGCCTTCGATGACTTAAAGAAGTGTTTGTGCTCATCCCCAGTACTTTCATTACAGGACCTACAACATCCCTTTGAGATCAAGACAGTGTTTTAGACTATGTTGTGGGCATCGTTCTCACTCAACACAACCACCCCATGGTGTATCATAGTGAGACACTATCAGATGTTGTTTGTAAGTACCCTACTTACGACAAAGAAATGTACTCAATTGTTCAATCCTACCGCCAGTGGAGACATTACATTCAGGGGAAGGAGACAGTTATCCACACTGATCACAAGACACTACAGTTCATGCAGACCCAAGAAAAATTGCAAAATGACCGCCATCAGAAGTGGTCCACATACTTACAACAGTTCCACCTCAACATCAAGTAAAAAAAAGGAAGTACCAAATGAGTTGTCAATTGCCTCAACTGACCTCCAATCGTTACACTCACCACAGTGCTAGACACTTGCATCCATGAGATCTCTGGATGGCCCCACCTCTATGACACAGACCCTGACTTCTCCACCACCTACCAAATTTTGGGAGAAAACTCAATGGTCACTAATTTCCATCTTCAGGACGGGTTGTTTTGTCGTATAGGCCATCATTGTGTTCCATCAAGAGAGCATGCAAAGATGATTTGGGAATCTCACTACAATCAAGTGGCAGGACACTTTGGCATCGAAAAGATAGTGGCAGTTCTATAGAAACATTTCTACTGGCCGAAACTTCTACAGGATGTCAGCAAGAATATCAGGTCCTGCATTGCCTACACTATTTCCAAACCGAACACTAAGAAACAAGACTTGTACACCCCTTTGCCTACTCCTTACAAGCTGTGGGAATCCATATTAATGGACTACATGTCGGGCCTCCCGTCCACCAAGAGGGACAATGATTGTCTTTTTGTGGTTGTTGATTTCTTTTCCAAGATGGCATTATGGCCACCTGCAAGAAGAACATCACTACAAAGGCCACTGCCAAGATCTTCTTTGAATGCATCTAGGTACACTTTAGGATCCCACAAACCATTGTCTCATATCAGGATTTTCAGTTCCTTGACACATTATAGTCAAGCCTCTGGTCACTGTTGGATACTAAGCTCACCAAATCCACTTCCTTCCACCCCCAGACAGATGGCCAAACTCAGGTCGTCAATCAGATGATCGTACATATCCTGGGCATGTACAATTCCAAGCACCCCCACACATAGGATGAGAGTCTTCCCTATGTCCATCATAGCTACAACAGAGCCCTGCATAGCTCAACTGGACACAACCCCATTCAGGTGGGGTTGGGATTCCAACCATTGGGCCCCATGGATGTTGCACTACCCCTAGCGACCACCTCGGCCAACTCGTTCCCTCCTCCACCAAAAGTTGACAAAGCCACCTAGTTCATTGAGCGGATCCAGCACATCCACCAACAAGTTCAGGATATTTTACATAAGTCCAATGCCAAGTACAAGCAGTGCCATGATCAACATCGGGTGCCACATAAATTTCAGGTGGGCGACAAAGTTTGGTTGCACTTGCAGAAAGAATGCCTTGCAGGGCCCCATCAAAATCTTCGTCCAATCTAGTATGGGCCATACACCATCACCAAGGTTTTGGGTGACAATGCTTTTGTGCTCAACATTCCCCCTTTCCTTGTCCTGCACCCAGTCTTCAACGTGGCTCTCCTTTGACCATATTTCCCACCATTATTGGACACCTCGGAGATAGTAGAGCAGTTGACACCAACATAGCTCAACCCTGACTGCATTCAACAAGCATCTAGTGATCAGGTTGTGGACACACATATCAAGGGCACCCGACAGCAAAGGATCTAGTTTTATCGAGTTGTCAAAGCAAGGCAGCTCCTGCACCAAGGCAAGTGGCTCACTCGGGGACAAATTCAGCAGAAATTTCCTCATCTGATGGGGGACCTCAACGCAATGGATACCATTGTTTCCTAATGGGGGAGGATTGATCCATATGGATTTATATGGCCTCCCACCTATTCTAACTGGTTCATTTTGGCAGTTTTCCAGTATGGCAGTTTTTTTCTGGTTTTTGGGTCCCTGACTTGCAAGGCCATTTTGAGGCCCTAAACAATGTTTTTAGGGCTCACCACATTTAGAAATGATCTTTGATAGATAGCAGCAAAATGTGTAGTTTTCGGATAGATTTTTCCAATGGGCTATCGTGCGCCTCAAAAGGAGATCATATGCAAAAGTTACGACACCAGGAATTTGATGTACTAACTTACCCAAACGGGGCCCACATGACTTTTGCGCTTCATCTTCTAGGGTTAGGTTTTTGGATGTCTAGGGTTTTTGAAATTCCTTTTTATTGTAAAAATTCCTTTAGAGCCTCATTTTAATGATCTTCTTGCGAATGAGCACATCTGTCACATCTCTTCTCAGAGATAAGCCGCCACCATTCCAGCAAGCTTGTTTTTTGTTGCATTTTACAGTTTCAGCTTATTTCCTTATTGAATAGAAAACCAGTTTTATTGTATCTTTGTTATTCTGTTTTAAGAATCTTTTAATAATCTATATTCATTTATTTTTTCTCATAAAATATAGATCATCAAATGAATGACTCTACAAATTGATAATATTGTGTGTTAAAAGAAGAATGGAAATTGGATGTGGTAGAGGAGCAACAAGAAATCGAGGAACAAAATGCCCCTATAAATGATAGGTCCAAGGATCAAACCAGATAGAGGAAGAAGAGAACGTGTTATACATGTTGATGAGATTTCATGAGGAAATGAAGATCTGTATGAAGAAAAGATGATTGTGAATCAACCCCATAGAACTCGGGATATGAAGGTATGGTGAAATGGGAAGTTGAACTAAGACAATTTTGTGGCGAAGAGACTATAGAAGAGGAGCAGGATCGACGAGAAAACCTTTTGGAAGCATTTTATTGCAAAAAAATCACAATTTATAGAAGACTGAAGAATTAGCAAAATTGATATATCCCACATTCATTGGGAAATCATGATCAAAAGCGTTTATAATGAAAAGGAGTCATTGTTTAGTTTGAATGAAAGTGAGTGGAAGAGCTATGAAATATTACATAAAGGATTAACTTTTGAGTGATTGGATCCTAACCATTCATCTATAGATATCAACAGTTAAGATCAAAGATTGGGATCCGATATCTGGTGGGCTAGCTCAACCATGTCAGTGCCACGTGTTTGATCAGATGAATGCCACATCATAAGTAGTCCACATCAGTGATATAACATGAAAATCTATAGATGCCACATACAGTGTCACATGTTGATGCCATATCATCTAGTACAAAAGAATACATCCACATGGCAACCATATCATCTGCAACACTAGCACAAGCTCTCAAAAAATGACTAAGTATCAAGACATCACAGAGATACTAAGTACAACAGAGGATTGGGAGTATGTGAAGAATTGAGAATGAAACTGTGATAAGATATTGAAAATGACTAAGTGTGAGAGACCCGTGATGAGATCGGAAAAATGGATAAGTATGAAGAATGGATCGGTCGGAAAGATGAGGTCACAAGAATTGGGAAAATGTCATAGACCAATAAACCTACAGTGGTATTTCAAAGAAATGAAAAATGACTAAGTATGGAGATGTCTCGTAGAGAGCGGTGAGACTTTAAAAGTAGACTAAGTATAGGAGACCCATGGAAAGAGTTCGAAAAAATGAATAAGTGTCAAGAATCGATTAGACTGATGGAGTTGACAAGAGAACAATGGATGAAGATGTCTCATAGACCCATGGTAAGAAGGTTGAGAATTGGCTAAGTATCAATAAATGACTAAGTACCAAGAACAATAGATCAGATGCTTTAGGGGGTCGTCATGTGTCATGGGTTGGAAAATCTAGAAGATCGCCACTTGTCGCAGATCGGATGGCCCAAAGAGTGAGAGATATGATAGCTCATGTTGTCTCATAGACTCATGGTGAAATACTTCAAAAAAATTCTAAGTATGGGTGCAAAGTGAGTGCGGTGGAACATGAAGGTGCATTCTGGAGGTCGCAGAGATATGAAGAAAGAAACTCTAGATTGTGGTGAATCTATTGAGGTAGATCAATGGTTAAGATCAATTTGAGATCTGATCAGATGGTGGTTATAAGATGAAGACCTATGGTCCTGATATACTAAAGAAGAATATATCAATGATTTAGACTTGAAGAAGAATATATTGTGTGTTGTGGGCACGTTGTGTGGACAAGTAGAAGAGGAAAAGAGAATTGAAGCAGTCTTAAGAGACCAGCTAAAATAAAAAGAAGATATATGTAGTAGTCTAGAATCTGAAACAATTTATCTAAGAAAGGAGTTGGAAATATCACATACCAACATGAAATTTGAAAATATCTCTACAACCTTAAATGAAATTATAAATTGTCAAATATCGTCATTTGACAAGAGTGGTCTCGGTTATAAAGAAAAGAAGAAAGTTGCTCATGAAGAAGCCTAAACCTCTTCAAAACAATCAAGTGAATGAAGGACCAAGTATTATGTTGATATACTCAAAAGATATATCAAGGTTGAAGTCAACATGAAGAAAGACCAATATGTTCCTCGGAGAGATCTCCCTCACAAGGACAAAATAATGAAAACTCTCACATCAAAATGGAATCACACAATCAAGTACCAAAAATCTTTTTTTTGTTATTCTTACTCTTGCAATGGTTTTGGTCATAAAACAATAGATTATAGAACAAATGTAAGAAGCAATTACATGAGGAATAGCAGTAGAGATACAAATGAATTCTGAAGGAGAACTTACTACTCATTTTTCCCCTTGCTGAAATATAACATCATGTGTTATAACTGCAACAATTTTGAGCATATAGAAAAATTCTACAAAAGTAATTTCAGAAAAAAACAAAAAAAAGGAAGACCAAATAATTATGGAAAGAAAACAAGAACAAAAGGAATAAAAGAAAGAAAAATACATGTTCGTTCAAGTTGTACTTCAAGCACAAAAGAATAAGGAGAAGTGGGTCATTGACAGTGGGTTCTCTAGTCACATGACATGAGATAGATCAAATTTTATCACTCTAAAGAAGAATGAAGGCAATGTTACTTTTGGAGATAATGGTTGTTCAAAGATAGTTGGAAAAGGTACACTCAGTCTAGACAATGGAACAACTAATATTGAAAAATTCTTGTGTGTTGAAAACTTGAAACACGATCTTCTTAGTGTAATTTATATGTGTGATCAAGGACACAATATTACTTTTAACTCCCGAGAATGTGAGATTAGAAAGGAAAATTCAGGAAAGTTGGTTGCAAAACCAATCAAAACCCTAAACAATGTATATATTCTTGATGAAATCAATGGAGAAAAATGCTTTATGGGGAATATAGATGAAAGTTGGTTGTGGCATAAAAGCATGGGCCATGTGAACTTTGAAAAATACGAAAAGTTAGTACCAAACAAGCCGTGAGAGATGTGCCAAAGATCACAAATCCCTCAAGAACTGTCTGTAAGCAGTGCCAACATGGAAAAAAATCAAGGGTGAGCTTCAAGACAAAGGAATATGCAACATCCAATCCATTAGAAGTTGTACATACAAATCTATGTGGACCAACAAGAACAAAAATCCTGCTTGAATGACTTGGCTTTCCTTTCTCAAGAATGACTTGGGTTTCCTTTCTCAAAAATAAATTTGAGGCATTCAAAAAATGTAAAGCATTCAAATATTTAGTTGAAAATGAGACATATATTAAAATCAAATGCTTAAGGTCAGATGATGGAGGCAAGTTTACAACCAATGATTTTGAAGAATTCTGTGAAACACGTGGAATAAAAATATAGTATGCAGCTGCAATAACTCCTCAAAAAAATGGAGTAGTTCAAAGGAAAATAGACATGTGTAAGAAATTGCTAGAACAATAGTAAATGCAGCAAGATTATCAGACAACTTTTGGAGAGAAGCAATTTATACAATGTTTTACATTCTAAATAGAGGGGAAATCAGAGTCAATGGTGACAAGACACCCTATGAACTATGGAAAGGCTGACCAACATTTGTCAAACACTTCAGAATATTTGGAAGCAAGTGTTACATCAAACGTAATGATGAGGACCTAGGCAAGTTTGACTCAAGAACAAATGAAGGATTTTTTCTTGGATATTCATCAAGAAGAAAAGCCTATAGATGTTACAACAAAAGGTTGCAGAAGATTGTTTAAAGTGTAAACGTTAGAATAGATGAAGAAATACTACACAAGAACATACTAGAAAAAATATATATATATTATCACAAGGAAGAAGAATAAGAATATGAAGAAGAAGAATGATAAAATGAAGAAAAAGAAGAAGAAGAAGAAGCATAGCACCAAGACACACAAACACCATCAAGGTTTGTGCAGAAAAATCATCCAGAAAACTTAATTATTGCTGATAAAAATGTCAATACTCAAACCGAGAGAAAATTGGCAAGCAACTCTAATTAGGTGAATCTATCTTTACTGTCCAAAATAGATCCTAAATGTTTTACAGAAGCAAATAATGATCAACATTGGGTGAATTCCATGGAAGAATAATTAAATCAGATTGAGAAAAATCAGACATGAGAACTTGTCCCAAGACCTAAAGATAAAATCGTGTTTGGCACAAAGTGAGTATTCATAAATAAATTGAATGAAGATGGAAAAGTAGTAAGAAATAAAGAAAGACTAGTCTGTAAAGGGTATGCTCAAGTAGAAGGTATTGACTTTGAAGAAACCTTTTCTCCTATTGTAAGACTGGAAGCCATTAGGATGCTTTTGGCATTTGCAAGATTTAAGAGTTTTAAGGTGTATTAGATTGATGTTAAGTATTCATTTCTGAATGGATATTTAGAGGGAAAAGTGTACATTGAACAACCTGAAGGATTCCTATTGTCAGAAAATGAAGGTTCTATTTGCAGATTAAAGAAATCACTTTATGGATTAAAGCAAGCTCCCAGAGAATCGTATCAAGACTTGACAAGTATTTGTAGCAACAAGGTTTCAAAAGAGGAACAACATATATAAATATTTATATCAAAATCGATAATGTAGAGATGTTAATCATTGTAGTTTATGTGGTTGATATCCTTTTTGGAAGTAATGATGATAGAATGAGCCAAAATTTTGCAGAAGAAATGAAAAACGAATTTGAGGTGTCTATGCTTGGAGAACCGTCTTTCTTCCTAAGACTGTAGATTATTCAAGTTAACAAAGGTATACTAATTTCTCATACAAAATACATCAAAGAGATATTGAATAAGTTTGGAATGGAAGACTGTAAACCTGGAAGACTATAAACCTGTCAGTACACCCATGGCTATTGGTTGTAATCTAAGTAAAGGATATGAATTAAAGGAAGAAAATCAATCTTTGTACATATCAATGATAGGAAGTCTCATGTATGTAATATCTTCAAGACTAGATATTATGTTGGTAGTAGGGCTAGTTGGAAGGTTTCAAGCAACACCAAAGGAGACACATGTACTGGTAGTAAAAAGAATCTTCAAATATATGAAAGGTACGTTGGACTTTGGTTTATGGTATCCCACAATAAAAGAATTCACTTTGACAACTTACAAAGATGCAGATTGGAAAGGCATTGTGGGTGACAAAAAAGAGAACTATTGGTGGAGTATTATTTCTAGGAAATATCCTGGTGTCCTGGTTCAACAAGAAGCAATCATTGATATCTCTATCTACCACAGAAGAAAAATGTATTGCAGCAGTAGCCTAATGTACATAATTTATCTGGATGAAACAAACACTAAAATATATTAAGGTAGAGTATGATAAGCCAATATCAATTCTTTGTGGAAATACTAGTGAAATAAATATTTCCAAGAACTCTTCCATGCACTCGAAGACAAAGAACATTCCAATCAAGTATCATTTCTTAAGAGAACAAGTCACATAACATAATTTCAATATGGAATATATTGGCACAAAGGAACGAGTTGTTGATATATTTACAAATCCTATTCCTGGAGAAGAATTTAAGTATCTTAGATAGAAGTTGGGGGTTGTCCACATGCCATCCAATCATTGAAGAACTACAAGAGGTGCACCAGCTCAAGGGGAGGTGAAGAAGAAGAAGAAGGTGGTTGGTTGTAGAATAGAAAATAAACAGTATAGTAAAAGGGAGAGAATATCTCTTTTCCATTGATGTCAAAGGGGGAGAGTACAGAGAAAAGAGGAGATTTTCCAAATGAGAAAAGTCCAGAAAGTACGAGAGACATACAAGAAGTACCAACATAACTAAGTGTGGTCATCGATGACAAAGGGGGATTTTGTTGGAAATTGTGTTTTCATTGATGTCAAAGGATTTCATTGATATCATAGGCAGGGGGAGATTGACTATTGTCAAATTATTGTCTCTACAAATTGATAATCCTTTGTCTTAAAATAATAATGACAATTGGATGTGTTTGAGGAGCAATAATAAATAGAGGAATGAAATGCCCCTGCAAATGATAGGTCCAAGGATCGAACCAGATAGAGGAAGAAGAGAATATGTTTTATGCATTGATGAGATTTCGTGAGAAAATGAAGATCTATATGAAGATAGGAAGATTGTGAACAATCAACCCCAGAGAACTCGGGCTACACAAGTATGGTGAAATGGGAAGCTGAACTAAGACAATTTAGTGGAAAAGAGACTACACAAGAGGAGCAGGCTAGATGAGACAACCATGTGGAAGAGTTTTATTGCAGACAAATCACAATTACAGAAGACTGAATAAATAGTGAAATTGATATAACACACATTCATTCCTAAATCATGATCAAAAGGTTTTATAATGAAAAGGAGTCATCGCTTAGTCTGAATGAAAGTGAGCATAAGAGATATGGAACCTTACATAAAGGATTAACTTTTGATTGATTATATCTTGACCGTTCATCTCCAAAGATCAATGGTTAATATCAAATATTGGGGTATGATATCTAGTGGGCCAACTCAACCACGTCAATGCAACATGTTCGATCAAATGAATGCCACATAAGAAGGATTCCACGTCAATGATATCACAGGAATCTCTACAGATGCCACGTGTTAGTACACATGTCGATGCCATATCATCTAGTACATAAGAATATATCCACATGGAAGCCACCTCATCTGCAACACCAACACAAGATCTCAAAAGAGACTAAGTATCAAGACATCGTAGAGATAGTGAGTAGGATGAAGAATTGGGAGTATGTGAAGAATTGAGCACGAACCCATGATAAGATATTTAAAATGACTAAGTGTGAGAGACTAGTGATGAGATTAGAAAAATGACTAAGTATGAATATTCAATCGGTTGGACGGACGAGGTCATAAGAATTCAGCAAATGTCGTAGACCCGTGAACCTGCGGTGGGATTTCAAAGAAATGAAAAATGACTATGTATGGATATGTCTCGTGGAGTGTAGTGGGACTTTAAAAATTAACTAAGTATAGAAGACCCGTGGAAATATTTTGAAAAAATTACTAAGTGCCAAGAATCGGTTGGATAGATGAAGTCGACAAGATAAGAATGGATGAAGATGTCCCACAGACCCATGGTAAGAAGTTCGAGAATTGGATAACTATCAAGAAATGAATCAGTACCAAGAATAACATATCAGACACTCCAGGGGGTTACCATCTGTCACATATTGGATAGCCCATAAGATCACCACTTGTCATGGATCGAATGAACTAGAGAGTGAGATATCCAATGACTCATGTTGTCCTATAAACCCATGGTGAAATACTTGGAAAAGTTTCTAATTATGGGTGCAAAGTGAGAGTGACATAACATGAGGGTTCATTATGGAGGCTGTGGAGATATGAAGAAAGAAGCTCTAGACCCGTGGTGAATATATCGAGATAGATCGATGGTTAATATCAATCTGATATCTTATCGGATGGTGTTTTTAAGTCGAAGACCCGTGGTCCCGATATACTAAAGAAGAATAGATTGACGGTTGAGATCTGAAGAAGAATAGATCATATGTTGTGGGGACGTTGTGTGGAAAATGAAATAAATCAATGGTGGAGATGAAATATCAATGTGATCCTACGATTTTTGAGGATTGTAGTTCATACTCAGATCAAAAAGTGGATGTCGTGCGATGGAGGGAAATTGAAGGCCAATCTCTAAGGAGGGTCACAGCTTGGTTTTATTGAGATCTGGAGTTGACTCCATGAACATACTTTTTCATGTGGACAAAGTCACAAAGATATAGAATGTATGAATAACTATGTTTGACTCTAGTTCAAGGGTGTGTGTGATGGAAGTGTGAAGAGTGCAGGAGTAGTGGATCAAGTGAAGAGAATCTCTAAAGCTTCGAGGTTTGAGGATGTCAGAGAATGAAAACAAGATAATTTAAGGGTGGAAAGGTGGATCAAGGGAGAGGATTAGTGTCCTCATCTTCTTAACAGGTTGGTGCTTGGCAGTTTGGTGTCTGTAGATCGTAAGTGGGTGTTACAGTGAGGATTGGTGTCCTGACATATTGAATTGTAAGTGTGAGTTTCTTGCAGGGATTGGTGTCCCACAGAGGTTGGTGCCTGTAAAAAATGTAATTCTTGTTTAAATATAATAATTTTTTTTGTGGTTTTCTCCCTTATTGGGTTTCCACGTAAAATATTTATGTATTTTTCCTTTGTGTTCTATTGATCTATATAACTCTCTACATTGCTTTTGATTAATTCTCTAAAGATTAGTTAAAGTGGTAAAAAAAATGATTAAAATCTGTGCAATATTAATTCACCCCCCTTCTCAGTATTGTTGAATATTCCAACACCTTCTTCATGACACGAGTTCGACATAACCCCCACCCGATAGAGCATTAGGATCCGACCTCTTAACCTGAGAATGCACAAAATACATAATATATTTAGAAATTGGTTCAGAAGCACGGATTTGAGAGAGGATTGACTCGCACAATTTTAAGACACACATATATATTCAATTTAAATTATTTTATAGATATTTGTACATTACTAATATCATTTTTCACGAGTATAAAGTAACTAACATGATCTGATTTGAGATTAAAATAACTAGAATTTAAGTTTTAAATTTTATATAACCCAAATGGAGGAATTTGTGATTCACATTGGCGTATATTCATTTAATATTATATCTTTGTTTGAAAAAACAAATTTGCAAGAATATTGTGTCTTATCTCATTTATTTTTAGGACTAGTATATACATGTCATTAATATAAGACTACAATTTGAAGATCACATTTGTTTCACTACTAGTATATACTTGTTATTAATATAAAATAATTGGAATTCTATATTTACATAACAATAATTCTATATTTGCATTTTTTATAATTTTAATAATTAAATTTTAAAATTATAAAGTATTTATTATATTATGTATAGTAATAGTTTTATACCAAAATCATGTATATAGGGATAATTTTTTCCCAAAACTTGTCAACTGCTCAAAAACATGTCCAATACCGCTTGCCACATCACCTATCCACCTATCTCCTACCTCCTTTGATTCCCATTGATGTTTGTCCAAGTGGCTCTATTGGTATTCATCCACCTAGCTCTCACTGCTTTTGTCATGCCCTATTGTTATATACTCAGTCCCGAGCAGTCAGGTGGAGTGCTTGAACCACCTTATCAACAATCTTGACTCAATGGTTTGCTTTCCCCTTGAGATAATTGACCCTTAATATTAGCCAAAATATTCTTGAGGGAATACCCCCTTTCCACTTGGTGATTCAGCCTATGGTTCTACACTACTTGGTGGTTAACAGGTTAGATGCAATTAACTTTTGCAATCGTAATTGGATATGGGTATGTAAGATTTGGACCTAGATATCTTATGGGGCATGAAATTGGTGCTTCAATCGAATCAACTAGATCCACTACTACTCTGGATTTTGTATTTCTATAAGTTCTTATGCATATGGCTTTGGAACATCTAGATTTGGATTTGCTACTTCTTGGTCTTGATCTGTTACTGAATCCACTTGCTCCACTACTGTTGTGGGATATTTATATGTTGTTAGATCTTCTACTGCTACTGGTGTCATTGGTGGTATTGGTTCAATGAGGTCATTAGTTAAGGTTCTTACAGATTGATTAGAATAGGTCGTTTATGCATGCTATGTGACAATTGACGACCGACAGGATATGGGATGGGAGACAATTGATTACAAATAGATTAATTAAGGATTACTCTAGGAGATAGATTGATTGAGGCCTACTCTAGGGAGAGCGCCCACTTTCTTATATAATGTTACGATTGCATCATAACCTCCCTCCCAACTAAATAGTAATACAAGGAAGTCATGGTAAATATAACGCTTATTATTTGACCTTGTCTTGGCCTAGAACTAAAATATGAGGATGCAAGTAAGGAAAGGGGCTTGATACCACTTTACCCTTGTTCGATGTGTCTAATAGGGTATAGGGCCTTGTTATCTCTATATGCATGGCAAGAAGGTAGGGGATACCCCCTCCCATATCGTAAGCTAAGGTCTCTCACTTGGAGGGGGACTTATCAGCTCTGATTCATTGAAAATCAAAACAATATCCAACCAAAAATATATAGATGAGTGGGTGTTTTTGTTTTCTTGACTTATTAATGAAATGATGAAAGTGATTGGTTGTTTTGGTTTTAAGGGTGTTCACCTATAAATAAAAATGAATGATGGATGGTAGATATCGAGATTTATTTCCCTATTGATCGTCCCACTACATAGTTACATAAGAGATTCGTTGGCCCTTGGGTATGGAAGTAAGAGAATATTAAGGAAGAAAAGGCAAAAGGAAAACTGCGCGGAAGACACAATGACTGAGACTGGGTCGAAGTGAGAAAAAGAGAAGAAAATACGAAGCGAAGTGAGAGAAAGCAAGCCTTTGGACGAGGAGATTGAGGATGATAAATCAACAAGGAAGACATATCGTGGACAACTCAGCAAGCGAAAAAATCCATCGTTGGATGATTTGGAGCACCGCACGAGAAGGAAGGAAAGACAAGCTTGTGAAGCCCTGAAAACGTGGGTCAAGTTGACCTAGGGTTTTTGTATCTAGGGTTTTGACACTTAGGTTTCGACCTAAGGTTGTCGGTGAGATATTGTAATATATAAATAAAGGTCAAGAGGACCTGGGATGGGTTCGATTATGTTAAGAGAAGAGATTTCTAGTGAGAGAGAACCATTGTATTGTCAGAGTCTTCTGGTATTGTAAGATCTCCAGCTGGGTGCGAAGATCAACCCTACAGCTGGGTGTGCAGGGAAGGGAGAAAGAGAGAAGAGATAAAGAGAGAGAAGATCTACTAGCTAAGAGCACAGATAGAATTGTATGCTTTCATATAATATATTATAAAGAACATTTATGTGGATGTATCCCTAAGGAGAGGGTGAACCACATATATCCTGGAGTGTGTGTGATTGATGTTGTGTTCTTTTTCATTTGGTATGTTTTTATTGTGCTATTGTGTTAGACCTGAGATATAACTTGTGCAGTAGTTTTGAGGAAGATAAAGAATACTAGGTTGGTGTGTGTTGTTGATTTGAATCCACTTTGCATTCCTTTTGGTTGTAGGCACATGTGTCTTGCAACCCCCTATAGCTACTTCGGGTGAGACTGTATATGCCTCGCAGGTGTTGCCGAAAGAGACAATAGTTAGGGCTTGTTGGTGCGCTCTTGAGTATTGAACCCTGGGTCTGCCCCTATGACAAAAAATGGTTCCCTTGTTGGGATTGGGATCTTATTGAGGGAATGTCAAGGTGGTTTCCATCGAAGACAGAGATTCAGAAGTTGATAGAAGATCAAGAAAAGGACTTCGTTGAAGCCCGGAACAAGAACCCTAATCTTAGTACAGAGGATTGGTTAGGAAGATATAACTTTACTGATATACACAAGATTTTCTTTGGAGGGATTCATAAGGAGCTACACGAGTGGTTAGCCATATTAGCAGATACCCAGTTTGAGATCAGATCTAAGCTACCTGTGGTTTGGACGTCAGTGTTGATCAAGAAGGTTAACAGAGTTGATAATGTCATGTCAAGAGTAGTGGATCACTGGTTTTATAGTACCATCAGAGGGTATGTCACCAAGTTTGCTATTGACAGAGTAGAGTCATATAGCCAAGCAGAGAGATATTTATTTAATGGACCTAGAGGAAAATTTTTACAATTTCTGAAGTTAAATATCAAGATGCTATTGCATGAGAAGAACATCTTGAATATATAGTAGTGGGTCAAATTGAAAAGATAATGTTCAAGAAGTTAGACAGTGACAACGACATAGAGGTTGGACACACACACAGTGGAAGGACCTTCAGAGAAGTTCCTTTGGCGAACTTGTTTGAGCAAGATCATGAACCTCTTCTACCAGAAGAAGGTTTTAATAGTGGAGAGGAGGAAGAGCTATTGCGTGAAGAACATTCAGGGTCCACTGGACCAAGAGAAGAAAAGACTGAAGAACCTCACTGAGAAGAGCCAAACTTTAGGAACTGTGTATATCATTGAAGTAAGTACTATTACTCCTGTTGTTTCAGCAGCATTAAGTAACCAGAGTAACCTAAGTTATCAAATCACTTAGAGAATTGGTACAAGCGGTTCAGCGCACACTCAATCAAGAAACCTAGGAAGATCTATGGAAGACGAGATGAGGTTACCCACCTTTAGGGGAGATGGATCTGAAGATCCTGAGCAGCATTGGTTCCTATGTGAAGTTGTACAGAGTATTAATAATATCACCAATGAAGATGTTAAATGAGATCAATTTAGTACTACCCTAAGAGACCACACACTAAGATGGTACATGAATTTTGTCCAAGGGGTTGCCCAGCCAAAACCACTAAACCAGATCAAGACTGTGTTGATTGCAAAGTTCAAAAAACCCAAATCAAAGTCATAGTGCATTACAAAACTGAAGGAAATTAAGCAGAAAGTAGTTGAACCTGTTTGGGATTTTGATTAGAGGTTCAAGACCCTAACAAGCCATTTGATTTTTCAGATCCCAGATGAACAAAATAAGGAATGGTTCATTGCTGCCCTCCTACCACACATCAAAATTCCTCTGATGCAACAGAAGATTGCTTCACAAGCTGAGGCACTGGAGATTTCCATGAAGTTAGAATCAACCCCTATGGGAGAATCCATCTTAGGTATGAGTCAAATCTTGAGTCAGCTAACTAGCTTATCTCTGCAAGTCAAAGATATGAATAAAGATAAGGGAAAAGATAAAAGAGAAAATATCTAGTGTATTAGATGCAAATCATAAGGCCATGATAAGGAGAATTGTCCCCTATTTCATGAGTATTTGGCATCTGGAGCCTCGATTCCTTTAAAGCAAGTTACCCTGCCTTGGTGTGAGGTATGTAGAAATAGACATTGCCCCAGTGAATGCTACTACGTGAAAAAATATGTTCAGACACCCGCAAATCTATACTACACATTCTGTAACTCAGTAGGGCATGATGATAGGGATTGTAGGGCCTATGACCTCATGCATGAAAGGTCAAGAGACATATACAAGATTCAAGGCAAAGTACAACAAGAAGGAAACACTAAGCTATATAATTCCCCAGGAAGAGGCAACTTCAACCCTCACGGTGGATTCATAGGAAGAGGAGGAGGAGGAGGTATGGGTCGAGGTAGAGGCTAGATCATTTTTTATAACTGTGCATAGCCAGGGAATTTGGCAAGGGACTGCTAGAACCCTTGTACCACTTGCAGTTACTGCAACTCATTTTAACATAGCATAGAATATTGTTCTGCACTGTTAGCCAAACTTCAGGAAAGACGAGGAGGAAACCAACAAGTACATCTAATCACAACATAACCTCACGAAGTGGACCCCAGAGTCGTTGTTATCACTAGAGGAGGTGCTGCTACAGGAGAAGACAAAGCGACCCAAGGGAATCCTACAGAACAATCAGGAGTCAGAAACGTTGCAGAGAATACACAAGAGTTTTATCCAAAGAAAGAGAAACAAACATTTCAGGAAGAAAGAAAATAATTCGGGAGAGACCACTCTTCTTCATCAAAGGCTTGACCAGAAATAAGAGAATATGGAATGCCCCTGGCCTTTGATCAGTCCGCTTCGCCAAGAGAAGGAAAAAAGGTAAGTAAGCTCATGGAATTTTTATGCACTTGCATTAATTTGATAAAGGATGAGAGCATTGTACAAGAGCTACAAAACTTGATTAGATAGTTTGAGCTAGGGAAGGTAGACCCCTTGCTGAGTAGAGAGTACACCAAATATATAAAAAGAGAAGGACAAATAAGGAACTACACCTGAATGCTCAAATTGGAGAGTATGATATAGACCATGTGGTCCTCGACTTAGGGTCAGAGCTCAACATCATGACGAAGAAGACCTAGACACTGATGGGAAAACCTAAGTTGATATATTCCCCTATCAGGCTTAGGATGGTCGATCAACAAGCTGTGAGCCCCTTCGGAAGATTGGAACATGCCCCTATAAACATTGATGGGGTCAGAACATTTGTGGACTTCGAAGTCATTGAGATAGTTGATGATAGTTGCCCTTACCCCGTGTTGTTAGGAATTGACTGGGATTTCAATAATTCCACCGTGGTTGATTTAAACAAAAGAAGAATGACGTCTAAAGGTGATGGCCTTAAGGTTATCACACCTTTGGATCCTGACAAAGGTCCCATATACACAGAGCCCATCAGAGAAGAAGATTGTGCATATGAACTAGAAAACATATACAAACTAACAACCAAACAACATGATTACATTAATCCTACAGTAGATGGAAATTAAAGCTGGCGAAGTGACAACGCATGTTCATCAGATTCAAAAGAAACACTAGAGAACTGGAAGAACACAATTTATGAATTATATACAAGGAGATGTGCCAAATTGAACAGAGAAGTTTGTTGGATCGACACAACAGTAAGTAACTTACCTACCTTTGATGGTCTAAATCGTTTAAAATCTTTCTTGCTGAAATTTGAAGAAATTGTACCAATACAACAAAGATTGTTGGAAATGGATGAGGCCCTAAAATAAAATCTAGCAAGATGGTGGGGGACACACAAACACAACATTACAGATTGGGTACAATGTTGCACTTTGATGACAGGACGGTTCTCAGATAAAATACAAGGTTGCGAAGTTAGATAGACAGGTCAGAGCTGTCCGAAGGACCATGTGCGAAGTTCCGAAGAATCCTGGAGTAGCATTCCTCAAGAGCAGTGGGTACACAAATTCATTAACTTGCTGGACACAACCCCTATCAGTTGGTACCTTCAAGCAGAACTGCACCTCATCACTACTGATTGGGAAGTTATGACTCGGAACTTTGTAACTACCTTTTTATTTGAAAGCCAATATCCTACAGTGGATCAAGTATTACAGACTATAAGACAGAAAGTATTTGAGGAAGCACCTATCCTCCCTTTGGAACAAGACGAGGACGAATGGATTGTGCCTCTTCAGAAACTACAAGGCTGTTACAATATCAATGTTGATGAATACAATGATCCTAGGAAGGTGAACATCGCCGAAACAGAAGGCCAAAGAGACATAGAAGGACCAGGAGTTGAGCTACCTTTTATTGGACAACCAATTAAAACAAAGAAAGTCAACATTGGAACAGAAAAAATACCAAAGCTTATTAATGTTGGAGATTATTGGGATGTTTCCACTATTGATAAGATAACAGAGTTACTATATGAATATAGAACTTGTTTCCAACCAAGTTCATTGATATGAAGGGCATTAAAGGGCCCATGGGAGAGATGAAGATTCCCTTGAAGCCAGATGCAAGGCCAGTCAAACAAAGACCTTACAGATTGAACCCCAAATATAAGGAGAAAGTGAAGATTGAACTAGACAGAATGTTAGAAGCAGGAATCATATAACCTGTTGAAGAGTCAGAATGGATAATCCCTATGGTGGTGCAGGATAAGAAGACTAGAGAAATCAGGATTTTTGTAGATCTCAAGAAGATGAATGATGCATGTTTGCATGACCCATTCCCTACACCATTCACTGACGAAGTGTTAGACAATGTAGGAGGATAGGAGGTCTACTCCTTCACCGATGGATTTTCAGGATACCATCAGATCAAGATTGCCAAGGAGGATCGCCATAAGACCACATTTGCAACAAAATAGGGATCTTACCAGTATATAGTGATGGTGTTTGGATTGAACAATGCACCAACCATCTTTTCTAGGGAAAGATTTACTGTAGGATTCCATCAGCAAGTTCAAAAAGAAAGAGAAAAGGCCTACCATGACAGGCATATCAAGAAGAAAGCGTTCAAGCATGGAGATCTGGTATTGATCTATGACAGTAAGTTCATGAAGCATCCAGGGAAGTTCAGGATGCATTGGCTTGGGCCATATGAGGTTGTCTATGTTACAGAAGGAGGAGTTGCGTAGTTGAATACTTTGACTAGAGAATGGAAGGAAGGTTTGGTGAATGGAAGCTGGTTGAAATTGTGTTATGACAACCAGCTACCTCGCAGATCTCAGTAAAAGCATAAGGAAAAGGGTATAGGTACCAGGTGCAGTTGAAACTGGGTACCAAACACAGAAAAAAATAGTATGCACACAATGTGGAGGAATAGAGAAGAAGGCGCAGACTGCACTGCGTAGTATGAAGTCGAAGTAAAACAGAAGGATCAGATATGAAGTGCCTCGGGATGAGTCACAGGTGATTGTTGGGGGCCTGTTGGCCCTTGGGTATGGAAGTAAGCAAAGATTAAGGTAGAAAAGGAAAAAGGTGAACTGCACAAAAGACACAGTGACCGAGACTAGGTCGAAGTGAGCAAAAGAGAAGAAAAGACGGAGTGAAGTGAGAGAAAGAAATTCATTGGATGAGGAGATCGAGGATGAAAGATCAACAAGGAAGACATATCATGGAAAACTCAACAAGCGAAAAAATCCACCATTGGATGCTTTGGAGCACCGCGCGAGAAGGAAGGAAAGACAGGTTGGCGAAGCCCTGAAAACACGGGTCAAGTTGACCTAGGGTTTTAGACACCTAGGGTTTTTGTATCTAGGGTTTTGACACTTAGGTTTCGGCCTAAGGCTATCAGTGAGCTATTTTAATATATAAATAAAGGTCAAGAGGACCTGGGATGGGTTCGATTATTTTATGAGAAGAGATTGATAGTGAGAGAGAACCATTGTATTGTGAGAGTCTTCTGGTATTGTAAGATCTTCAACTAGGAGAGAAGATCAACCCTGTAGCTAGGTGCACAGGGAAGGGAGAAAGAGAGAAGAGAGAAAGAGAGAGAAGATCTGCTAGCTAAGAGCACAGATAGAACTGTATGTTTTCATCTAATATATTATAAAGCAAAGTTTTGTGGGCGTAGCCCTAGGGAGAGGGTGAACCACGTATATCCTGGTGTGTGTGTGATTGATGTTGTGTTCTTTGTCATTTGGTATGTTGTTATTGTGATATTGTGTTATATTTGAGATATAACTTGTGCAGTAGGTTTGAGGAAGATACAGAATACTGGGTTGATGTGTGTTGTTGCTTTGAATCCACTTTGCATTCCTTCTAGTTGTAGACACTTGTGTCTTGCAACCCCCTATAGATACTTCAGGTGAGAATGCATCTGCCTCGCAGGTGTTGCCGAAAGGGCCAGTAGTTAGGGCTTGTTGGTGCGCTCTTGAGTATTGAACCTTGGGTCTACCACTGTGCCAACAAGATCTATCTAAACACATGAAAGCTTCATTCTTTTAAAACCAACAATCCTCTTTGTAAGAACACTCCATAAAGCGACAAGCATATACTATTGATTGGAATTTACCACAAGACGATTGTGCGCCAAGGATTCTTCTCTATCGTGTTTTGAACTCAACTCAAGGTGTTGCCAATAACACATAATTGCACCTACTCACCTCCTTCTTCACAAACCCATTGCTAAGAGAAACATGCTTCAAACTAGACCCATTGCTAACATAAACCTGCTTCAAACCATGCATTGTTTATTATTCAACAAATTAATAGAACGCTTCCTCGAGCTTATCTCGATTGCAGATTCAAGCATCCAATAGGCATGGATAAAATTCAATTGTTGACTTTTTTCCATTCCCATTGGATGCCCTGAATATGCAATTGAGATAAGGAAACTTCATCACATCACAACCAACACATTGTAATGAAATGCATGCAAGCTCTTCTAACACACACCTACTCACTTGCCATAGTTGAGACCACAATTACATAGTGTATTATGAACTCTCAAATATTGAGAGAATTATACACATCATGGTTGTGAATATTTAGATTCCCACTTCCACATATATATAGTCTGAACCATGGGCGTGTCCTTGAAATGGTTATCAAAACAAAGGTATGATATTTTATTAAATTTTACATCTCAGATTAGCTTTTAATACTTCTCTCTAACTCTTAGTTGAGTCAAGTTGGTAATTAGAGATTGGTTGTGGGAAGGACTTGACCTTGACATAGATTAAATAAAAATTACAAAAAAATTGAACGTCATTATAGCAATTATTTTTCATACAAATCCTTTCAAGATTCTGACAGAGGATAAGGTCTTGGCAATTCATGTTGTGGAAATATCTGTTGACAAGAAATCAAGTCCGTTTCATTTTCGCTGCAAAGAAGCATAGTTGCAACAATGTAATGTTGTTGTCCACAAAAATAAACACAAAAACCATCATTTTCCTGTCCACATATCTATAAAGATCTTGCAGTAATAATTTAACCACAATAATTAACCTTGACATCTACCTCTATTGTTTCCCTCCTATGGGTGATGGACTTAGGTGTCAAGATTAAGAAGGTTTCATTCCAAAATCCTCAAAACAGTTGATGATGACATGCATACTAATGATTCCATATGACCTTTGTTGCTTGTTCCTTTAACCTTGAATTACACTGTAGGGAGAATGCTCATCAACCAAATATATTGTATAAAGAACCATTCAGCTAAGTTCTTTTGAAACATTTTATAGAATGGTATAGTGATATGGAAGTCTGTAATTTCAATTAGAATTATAGTTTGGATAACACAATAATGAGATCAAAAGAATTTTTATGTTGAAATCCAACCAAAACAATAGAAAATGAGTAATTTAATTCAACAATAGACATCACTTTATTTTGTTGACCTATTATCTAATTGTTCAAAACATTTGTAACCCAAAAGGATGATCATCAGTTTCTATGGCTTTGTTGACACTTGTAGCCTCTTCTTGTCCTACAAGAGCAGTGTACTCTCTTCATTATTAGAGATATGATGACCACAGGTATCTCCATCCAAGCGGTTGGATAACTCCTACCCCCTAGGTGTTGTGACTTTCCTAGGAACACTTCCTTGGTACATTCACATTATTTTTTCCCATATCATGCATATATACCTCAAAATAGAACCAAGGACATTGTGAGCAATAATATTTACAATTGATTATATGACCAACACCATAATGGTTTTGTAGTCAATAACCTTGAATATAGATTCTCTTATTCAACTGATGGCGTATACCCAATTTTGGGCCTACAAGACTCTGGTTTTACATACCTGTTAGTTCTCGACCATGTGTCTCTTCATTTTCTTCCAAATGTAATTTTGACACTCACATATGTCTTCATATTTAAGCCAGGTCAAGGTTATGCATATCTGAAGTGGGAAGTGAGAGCTTTGCCATACAAAAATCTACTACCTATAACTTTAGATTTTGCAGCTGTAAACTTGCATGCAATTATAAAATGACGATTAATAAGGGGCTCTTTCAAACTCTGATTTTAGTGACCCTTTCCACGATATTCTTTGTCCTATGATTAAATCATAATTACAATTCACTAGATAAAATGTACAATTCCAAAAGAAAAGGTTTTCGACACTATTGATTCCATTAAAACAACTTAAAAATCCACAATTTTAAAAAAATATTTTTGTATTCATGAGTACAATAAAATTTACAATTTTCATACAACTTGAAAATATACAATTTTAAAAAATATTTTTTATTCATGAGTACAATGAAATTTACAATTTCAAAAGATCTAATGACAAATTTCAGAAAACATTACATTCACGTAAAGATAAATAGAAAAGAACCAATGCTTAACTCCTTAATCTACTCCTTAGCAAGTTATTGTACTCTTTAACTAATAGGGATTATTGCACTATTTAACTTTTAACTAATAGGGACTATGTATTCGTGTTGTACTATTTAACTAATAGGGACTATGTATTAGTTCAATCCCAATATTACATGAAAAAGGCATTGGCTAAACATTCTAACTTTTGTTTTTTCTGGTTGGATTCTGGCGATGTAAATCTCAATAAAATCACTATTTTTTGTTGTTTAAATTTCATTTATGAATGCATAAATGGATTCAGTCTGTTGAAAACCCCTCGTGTGATGAAAACCCCTGGAGCACTCCGATTATACAAAGTTAGGCACTCAAATATGCAAATCCAACCATTCCTCGCTAGATTTCGGGAAAAATCAAAAAGAAAAAATCCTCGGAAAAGAGCCAAAAGGTAGAACGTTTAGACTACACTCATGAAAAATGAACATGGACACATTTGAAAGCTTGGCTTTGTGTTTTCACGAAAAGAATGAGGTATAAATTTATACCAAAAAGGAATGTTGTATACATTTCTACCAAAAGCCAAAACAAAGACAATTTAAGTATTAATGTTTAGAAAGGGAGTATTGGAGTTTCTTTATTTTCCCTATATTGTAATATGAAGTTCGTAAAGACATGGCATAACATTGAATAGACAATTTTATAATGATTGCTTTTATGTTGATATTTTTTTTTTCACGCGGAAAAAAAACAGTTCCACTGTTATTCTATTATGAGTCAAGTGAAACTTTCAAATACATATGGATCATAAGTTTAATGATCTCATCATAATTAAAAAAAAAAAAAATGTAATCAGTTCTATTTCTATCCCTGATTCCTTCATACTGTGAAGTGACTACAAAATACATATTATGATACTTACAAAATCATAACAAAAAAGTTTCCATCTATAGAGCTCTGTCTTTAAAATATGTAGTATTTATCTGTCGTGACTACATATCCTTCTACAATTTCTTCATAAAAGAGCCATCCAATAGGTTGCTTCAAAGCCTTATTTGATAAAGTGTCTTCTTCTGAATTGAATTTCCTGCGAACATGCATAAATTTGATTGAATCAAATTTGTCTTTTAATCTCCCGATCTTGTCCTTCCAAGAATTAAGATATAGCAGGTTCAAATTGGATTTTGCATTAATCTAGTCAATAGTCACCTTTGAGTCTCCATCTACCATCAAGTTTTTAATGGATAATCTAGAAGTAAAAATTAAAAGACCCCATAAACCCAATAATTCTGCTTTCATATTGTTTCCATTGCCTCCAACAAAATGAGCTCTGAAATAGTGGCATGTAGTGATTTTCAGGAAAATACCAATGCCACAGAAATCGTCAACAATTACGCCATCAAAGAAACCTATTGGAGTATCATCAAAGAAAATTGGATTCAGAATATATTTGAAATTGTCATCTTTAGAAATACCAATGTGTTCTTTGATTGATAGGAGGATTTTAGTGATTGTCCTGGACTCCTGTTTGTGTCAATTCTCAAATAAGATTTTATTTATGTATTTCCAAATGTCCCAAATCACCAAAAATGGAATATGCCTCATTTTTGGGTATTCAATAAACTAGAGCTTCAAATTTTCTTCTATAGAGGAACAACTCCAAGATTTCGACATCTTTAGATAATTCAAAACATATTTCCAAATGTTTTGAGTTGTATTACAATTCACAAAGATATGAGTGGTCGACTCTTCATCTCTAAGACAAAGACTACAAACCGATGGTTCAATACCTCCTCTCTTCCTAAAATTCACACCAGTAAGTATACAATCCTTCAAGCATAGCCACATAAAACATATAATTTTAACTAGGATGTTTACTTTCTAGATAACTTTATACCACCATATATTTTCATCCAAAAATTTTAAGAAAGTAATGGATTGATAGGCTAAATTTGCAGTTATAGCACTCGTAGCTCTGTTCCAAGACCATACAATCTTTTCCCTTGTGTTATTTAGTGAGATACCATTGCTCCTTAACATTGTAATATAGTAATTCCACTATGTCAACAGCTCGTCTGTCAGTCCAAGTTGATTGGCCTCGTACCAATTGTGATTTGTTCCAAAATTGTTTGGGAAGGCTGCCTGCACTAAGGAGAAAATATTTAATCTGTTTAAACATTGGATTAAAGGACCTAGGAGTTTATAAGAAGAATTGCATCCTATAAAGGGATCATACCCAAGTATAACCTGATTACCACAACCAATTGACCAGGCCATCCATCTTTTAATGATGGGGAAGGAAAACATGAAATTTTTCCATATGATAGATGCTACCGGGTACTTGCACTCCTCTCTACGCAACCAAGAAATTAAATCTAAACCTTTCAAATATTTCTTGTTTAGGATCGAATTCCACAGTCCTTTTCCAAATAATCCTCTCCAGCAAGACTTAGCAGCCAAGGACTGTGTGAACCAAGAAATATTTTTAATGCCCCATCCACCAGTTTCTTTTGGTCTAACAATATTTTTCTATTTTGTTAGGTGGAAACCTGTACTTTTTTTTTCTCCTTTCTAAATGAAATTAGAAATAAGTAGTTGGATTCTGTGTATAATGGATGATGGAATATTAACAAGACTAATCTATTAAACGAGAAGACTCTGCAGTACAGATTTAGCTAGAATAAGCCTGTCTCCCAAGGAGAGCCATTAAAAAGTCTAATTTCCAATCCTCTTCTCAACCTTTTGTGTCATCCAGTTCCAATCGGCCACCCTTTAGTTGTTTGATTTTAAGTAAAAATGTAAGTATTTCATACCTTGATCAATGCAAACAAACTGTACATTGAAGGCTTCCTTCAATCTTTGCTCCAAACTATGATCAATATTTTGTGCAAGGAAGCACGACTTCTGACAATTTACATCCATCCCAGAGGCTTGAAAGAAATTAGATAATAGAGTTTTAAAAACCATCCAGTCCTCATATTTTCCAACGCCTATAATGAGTACACCATCAACAAAGAAAAAATGTGAGATGATAGTCCTAGAAACAACTTTAAGTCCCTGAAACGACCCTATTTCCACAAATTGCTTCAATAATCTGCTTAAACACTCGACAATCAAAAGGAACAATAATGGGGAAAGAGGACATCCTTGTCGTAAACCCCGATGGCTCTTGAAGAACTTAGTTGGAGCTCCGTTTACGAGAACTTCCATATTAACAGGTGTAATACAGGCCATGATCCAATGTGTAACCTCCCATTTTAGACCAATCTGAAAAGGTAGTAACCAAAGAAATTTCCAACTCACTTTATCATATGCCTTCTTTAAGTCCAACTTCAAAATAATTGTGCTTAGTTTTTTAGTCTTGGAAGTGTGTAAGCATTCTTGAGAAATTCCCACAGCATCAAATATTGACCTATCCTTAAGAAATCCAAATTGCTTGAAGGAAATACTTGAAGCCAATTTGTCTTTTATCTCGGAAGCAATGATTTTAGAAATCACTTTATAAACAAAGTTACAAAGGGCAATAGGTCGAAAATCATTAAAATTTTCTGGCTTGCTCACTTTTGGAATAAGATAAAAAAAGGTAGCATTAAGTGCTCCCAGAATATGTCATGTGCATCTAGATTCCTCAACAACTTTATGCAAATCCTCTCCCATAATGTCGAAAAAAGCGTGAGAAAGTTCTTGCATCCATCCATCAGGGCCGGGGATTTTTTCTTTTGGAATTTTACAGACTATTTCTTTTATTTCCTTGATAGTGACAGATTTACGAATCTCTTCATTCTCGGCATCATTAAATAATCTGGGTACTTCCTTGAGAACATTGATTTGGTTACAAGTGTCTTCTGAATCAATCGCACTATACTGAGATTTAAAATGATTATAAGCAGTCTCCTTAATCTTATTTTCTGAGGATTTGAGATTCCCCTCATCATCAACTATATCCCATATAGCATTTTGACATCTTCTTTGAGAGGCATATTTATGAAAAAAATTAGTCTTTTTGTCCCCCTTTGCAATCCAAATTGCTTGACTCCTGAGCCTCCATGTGGATTCTTCTATTGTAAGAATTCAATCTTTCCTTTGTTCGAGAGACCTCAGTGGATCCAAATATTCCTGCACGAAGACCTGTGAGGGACAATTCTCAAATATTTTTGACATTTTTTGTTCAATGTTATATAGCTCTATGTGTGTTTGAAACTTTTTTATTGTATGCCAGTGTATTACAACTTTCTTTAAATGCTTCAACTTGGAACACGGCAGGTGGATTAAAGAAATATCCAACCAACTTCTCATATCTTGCTAAGTTACTCTATCAATAGAAGTGAAACCCAGAACTGATATCCAGGAGTTGTTGAATTTAAAAGGAGGGGTGATTTTCTGGGATGTCTTCTCAAATTGTAAGCAAATCAGATTATGATCAGAAATGGATGAGTTAATGATCCAAGACCGAATTTTTCTTTGATTGCCAAGAAGATTTTTATCGATAAGAAACTGGTCTAACCTTTTCGAGATTCCAGCTAACCTAGCTCTACCATTCCTCCATGTTGGTGCTAGTTGAGTCGGTTGGACATCCACTAATCCCATAGTAATGAGGAGATTTGAAAAGTAATATGCAAGAGGATCACTCCTATCCAAATTCCCCCACACCTCCCTAGAGGAGAGACTGAAATTAAGATCACCACCTACTATAATGCCCTCTTCGTTCAGTAACCCGGAATCTAATACATGTGTTTCCAGAAAAATTCCCTTTCTTTATAAGGAGCATAACAATTGAGGAGTTTCACCTGATCCGCTGAGTGTTTTAATCTTCCTTCCAGACAAATACTTGCAGTAGTGCCAAAAGAACATAACTCAGCATATGTTGGGTTCCATCCAGATAATAAAGCACCCAAATGTCCAATTGGGTCCAGTGCAACAACATTCCAAGTCAGAAACATTGTAGAAAGTAATGTTTCGCCTTTTCACCATCCACCAAGGTCTCTTGAAAAAAGACAATGTCAGGCTTTACCTACTTTAGAAGTAATTTGAGGGAAGCTAATTTAGTGGGTCCCCCAAACCCACGAAGGTTGAAGGAGAAAATAATCATAAGGGAACAAAGGGGGTCGGTTGGCATGCCTTAAGGGTCGGGGAAGAAATCCTTTCAGAGTTCGGAATCGAGGAAACGATAAGAGAGGGTTCTGGATCAATAGTAACAATGGTTAAGGCCTCAAATCTTGTCATACCACCATCAATTTCCCCAGGAGGATTCTTAGGGAGGCGGGGTCAAGGCGCTTTTTCGTAAAGTCACATTTGAGCGATCTGCAAGTGAGGGCACAAACTTATTGCAAATAGGGAGTAGTTTGGGTGATAAGGCCACAATCGACTTGGTCTTAGGGAGTTGTGAGTCCTCAAGGAAATTATGTCTATTTGTAGGGTCAACGAGACAAAAAGGATTAGTGCTTTCCTCGACTAATGGGACAGAAGGAGCATCCAAAAACACCAAAGTAGAGGTAGGCGGTTCTTTCCCAATAGAGTATATCATTTTAGAACCAACAATATTGGAAGGTTCATCAACAGACAAAACACCGTCAAGGGGAGGAAGAGGTTGTGTGTCGTTGGGGGAGCACCGAGGAGAAAAACCAATACCCAACCCTTCAGTAACTAATCCAGGGCGAAAACCCGAATCATCCACCTTTTTCAAAAGGAGATCCCAAAAATATTTGAAAATCTCGTGAACCCATGTTTCATTGTCCTTTAAATAATTAAACTCATCAGGGGAGAGTTTATCAAAAAAAGAGGGGAAAAAAACTGCATCTTACCAATGAAGGAGTCATGGTCGAAATTCTTTGTTTTGAAGCTTCCATCTAGGACAACAGGTGTCTTTGGTTTCTCTGTGTCATTTTTACGCTCCAGGGAGTCCAGAATAAAAGCCTTGAGATGTCCTAGTTTCCAGCAGGAGTGATATCTAAAGGGCTCCCACCAGTAGTCAACCAGTTGAAAAAGAAGTGTGTCTCCAATAGCAATATCGATAGTGTCTAGTAACCCTCTGTCAAGATCCATTTCCACCAAAACCCAAGCGAGTCATTTATTATTCCAGTAGAGTGAGTTCTCATCGAAATAGATAAACTTCTCGACCGTGTTGGCAATAGCTTCAAAAATCTTTACAGACCAAAACTCAATTGGGAAATCTGATAACAACATCCATAAAAATATTTCTTTGAAACTCTCAGAGAGGGGGATGAAACCAGGGTACCATCTCTTTAGCATTAAGATACCTCTACCAATTATCCAAGGAGAGTTCAGAACTCTCAATAAATATCTTTTAGATAGAAAATGAAAAACCATTCAGTGATTGGAGAGGAGACTAAATCTAGGATTGTATCCTACCAAAGGCTTCCAAAAACCTAAAATCTAATCGGACAGTTGGACCTTAGTCATTTTGGTGTAGTAAAATTTACCTACAAGTGATTTTTCTGATAAACTGGCAACTCTGTCCATAGCGATATCCTTTCTGAGGACACAGCTTGACTTGGGCTCCCTAACTTTCCAACTCTTCAGCTTACGATGAGATCGCACAAGACTACCAGTAGCTCTATTGTGTCTGACACCTGTTATTCTATGTGAAGGCTTATGCACAGGAAGGGTCTTTTCATTAGAGCTTGGGAAAGGTTTTTCAGTCGTTTTAGAAAGTACACACAGGTTGTCTTCTCGAGGGAGGTTTCCCATGTGTCGACCCTCCCCAAGGCCCGTGATAGTCATGTGATATGGGTCAAGCACCCTTCCACATCCCGGATCGGAGGCCAGCTATTGATAACACACCGAAGGGAGTGACATATGCTTATCACATGTTGTTGTCCCTTCTAAAGACTGATGCAAGAACTCGTACATAAGTTTGTAGGTGTCATCTGCCAGGAAACAACCTTCATTGGCCCACATTCCATCTTTGTCATCCCATGAGAGATGCACTAGATATGACATTTATCCACGTAAATGCTTAGTTGCACCTACCTAGGTCTAGTGTATCAACCAGTGCCATCACTGCAATCAACATAGACTACAGAAAAATCTACGCAAACTAAGCAGAACTACAGAAACACTAACCCAATTCATACTGTGAAAACCGTACCTCCTCTTCCCGACCTGCACTCCAATACGTTTAATATACCTTTATGCATTATAATGTTTATTTTTTGTATTATAATTTAAGATTTAATGATTTAATTTAGTTTTTTTTTAATTGTGTAGTAAAAATTATTTTAATAGTTTAGTTTTGGTATTTGCAAATGTTATTATTAAATTTTTTATCCACTAAAAAATATGGGACCAAAACAAATTATTTTTAAATTTCATCATCCACATTTTCATTATCATTTTTAAAATAAAATCATTGAGACCATAAAGATTTAGACTCTCTCTCTCTCTCTCTCTCTCTCTCTCTCTCTCTCTCTCTCTTTTCAAAATGTGCAATTTTTTAACAAATTTGAGAGTTATTGTAAGAGTCCATCATCAAAATAGTGAACCAACTTCAAACAAAATCATTTTAATTGCAATATCTTTATGATTCCAATTAACAACATTAATACGAAAACTTCCCTCAA
This sequence comes from Picea engelmannii, assembly GCA_009831015.1. Classification (NCBI taxonomy): domain Eukaryota; kingdom Viridiplantae; phylum Streptophyta; class Pinopsida; order Pinales; family Pinaceae; genus Picea; species Picea engelmannii. Next base: position 11,156 of record ML779509.1, on the reverse strand, counting down.
ATTACTTAGACACACTCTATTTTCATTCAATATCTCATGCCCTTTGTTTCTTATACATGAACAACCAAAGATGACCCTGTATAAGGAGTGAGATATTGTAATGTAGCGGGGGAATCCATAGTTTTAGCTATCACAATGGTCCATTCACCTTCTTAGAAAATATGTTAGTACTATATTTATCTAATGTATCCTTTAAAAAAAATATTAAAACATAAGCATACCCATTATAGTACTTATTAGTCCCTACCCTTTGCGTTGATAGGGACTATTGTAATCAATTCCCACTTTTGTTATTAGTTTGGCATGAAAGTCAAGGTATTTTTATTGATTTATCCTAAGTTTGGGTAAACTATACATTTCTTCTCATCCCATTTTATGTTTTAATGTAACTTTTAGGTTTGAGGCCTTATTTGGCCTCTTCCCAAGGCAGAGCCCCTGCATTTCCCACCAACATCTTACTTTAAATCTCACATATGAGTACTATTTTTTCTCGAATGAAGTAATGCTAGAAATGACTCTAGCATTACTTCACAAACATGAAATGTTTGTATAAAAAATTTCTTCATCCCATAGCCCATAGAGCATTTGCTATTGAGTTTCCACCTACACACCATGCAAACCTTCACCATCGTGCTCACACCATCAGTTTTGTTATTAGTCTGGCATGGAAATCAAGGTATTTTTATTGATTTATCCTAAGTTTGGGTAAACTATACATTTCTTCTCATCCCATTTTATGTTTTAATGTAACTTTTAGGTTTGAGGCCTTATTTGACCTCTTCCCAAGGCAGAGCTCTGCATTTCCCACCAACATCTTACTTTAAAGCTCACATATGAGTACTATTTTTTCTCAAATAAAGTAATGCTAGAAATGACTAGCATTACTTCACAAACATGAAATGTTTGTATAAAAAATTTCTTCATCCCATAGCCCATAGAGCATTTGTTATTGAGCTGCCACCTACACACCATGCAAACCTTCACCATCGTGCTCACGCTACCATGCTCATCCCACCGTGCTCACTTGTTCGTTCTTTGTCTTTTAAAAACGGAAACGATAGATTTCTCTATATAATTCTCTCTAAGATTTCATTCTCTATGAATTATTTTGGCCATGGCCACCCACGAACATGAACACGAACACCATTGTTTATGAATTGTTCTGTCCATGGCTACCCAACCCACGAACACCACTATTTCTGAACACCTCTGTTTCAATCCATTATTTTTTCCCACCTACTCTGTCTATCCATGTGGAGTTGGCGCACCTTCCTCGCCTCTGCAATGGGCTTAGGTGTGGGTATTACGATGATCCCATTAGAACTGTTGGCAACGCACCAGTCCTGTATCAACCTGCGAAGAGTGTGATTGGGGATGAGTTCTTTGGGTTGAAAAACCTGCTTAGTCGCTGGACATACATTGATTCCTTCGTCCAACCATTTCTCAATGGAAGCTCAGTCGTAGGTCATTCCAGTTGATGTCAAAGACAACGAAGGCATGGTAAATTTTTGTAATCAGACCTCCTGGAGCGAGGTCGACATGTAACTCAATCAGCACGCAGTGCTCCGTAGCTTATATAATAACGAACTCTCCTCAGAAGCCTCCCGTGCACCTCCTCATCAGGCTCCATCACAAACTCCTCAGATTCATTCTTATCATCGCACTCGCCCAGAGTCCCATCACAGATCTAGTTTCGGCTATGGGAGGAATCGAACCCCCGATCATACGATGGCGTGCCACCCTCCAACCAGTAAAGCGTAACTAGAATTTCCTCGGCATTCACGGCCCTTAAATTTCTGGAATCACCTGTGAATAAAAGCACCCACAACACCAGCAGTAGCAAGAAGGCCATAGGTTGCATTGTTCCCAACCGAACCATTCAGAATCTATAACACAAACTTGATCCGTTATCTGTCGTTCAAGTTAATGATCCTGATATCTCAATTCAAAGATCTTGGTCTTTAATTCGACCTTCAATTTAAAGATCTTGGTCTTTAACTCGACCTTCAATTTAAAGATCTCGATATCTCACTTGGACAACCTCCTGCACCACCAGTGGTTAAGCCTTTATATATACCTCTGGGTGCATCGACAGTCAACATCGAGCATGGTTTCTTGTATAGTCCATTGACATCTAGATTTGCATGGTTTTCTTTCAAAATATTGATAATGGAATTTGAGAAATGAAACGTACCGTAGTTTTCATCACAATACATTGAATTCATGATTTTTCTTATAGAGTTAGTTGCTCTCTATAATTGTTCATTCTACAGTCTAGTATCGGTATTAAATCGTTGGGCAAAGTCCTATGTATGGATAGGATACATGCAAACTGCATGCTTACCAGGTGGAGACCACTACATGCCATGCAATGCACTTAGCAAGAAATCTGCAAGCTCACTGTTCAATATTGTTATTAAATTGAATAATTAAAACATATTAAAAAAAAATCGATATTAAAAATACCATTATTATTAAATTGAATAAACTTATCTTTCAAGAACTTTCATTCTCACTGTTTCACAAGATTAAACACAAACAACTCTGCAGACAAGTGGTGCACTCATTCTTCTTTGTGTATACCCACAGGGTTAGCTCATCGTTTCATGGAGATGCAATACACTCAATTCAGTTTTGGTATGCATGATTTGTTTATAGGTTTTGGGCCAAACAACATATGAGATATTGCAAAAATTGATTCCAAAAGTAGGAAGATATATTCTTCCAATACTGAACTTATTCTTCCAGGTACATTGCAAAAGCTTCCAATGCTAAAAGATTTATCATATTCCCACGAAGTAAGCAAAACAAACATTCTCTCGTATAGATATTCCCATGCGTTCTATTAGTCTCGTATTGAAAATAATAAGTTATATGAGTGTTATCTTGGTCCCCCTTTTTTCTGAGAGAAAAAGGAAGATATTTTCAACAGGGTCGGGCTCATAACTGTTTGTAATACAGTCAGAACGTTGTAATGCAATGGTTTTGTTTGCTATTGAAAATTTTCCCCTTTCTCAGTTCAGGTCGTGTCGACTTAACCGGGTTTTATAGTATAATTTGTACGATGATTATATCACTTCACCTGTTGTGATAGTCTTCAATTATTTTTAGAAGCTGGTTAGTAAAGGCACTTACAGATCTAAGTATTTTTAGCATTTTTAGCAGAGGGTAGTCAAATCCCTTACAACTCTTCAGTATATTTAGCAGCTAGGCACTTAAAAGCACTAAAATTATCCACAGATACGTTGCTGTGAGGTTTCGATTTTTCTTTTTAAAATTCTGCAAGGAAGCAATTCTCTTAAACCGCGTCTGTAAGAACTCTCTTTTATTAATGAGAAATTTAAAAATTCAATTTTTAATCATAATCCTGTAATTGTGCAATTGTGCTATTTAAAGTTATAATTTTAATTTTATTTTATTAATAAGACTTTTGGAATTATTTACTATAAGTAATTGATTAATATCATAAAAATCATAGAAAATTTTAATCGAAATGTTAAGAGGTTCTATTCGAAGTTATGGTGTTAACGCCCTCAAACACTTAAAAGCACTAAAATTATCCACAGATGCTTTAAAATTATCCACAGATATGTTGGTGTGAGGTTTCGATTTTTCTTTTTAAAATTCTATCAGGAAACAATTCTTTTATTAATGAAAAATTTGAAAATTCAGTTTTTAATTATAATCTTGTAATTGTGTTATTGTACTGTTGAAGGTAGTATATAGCAATGAGTTAGTATTGACTTTCATATTAATTTTGTGTTGACTTCAAAAATTTATATCAATTTTAATGTTGAATATAACAAGTAAAAAAAAATATTTTTTAATATAACAAAAATACTATTTTTTTAACTTCTCATTGTTAAATAAATTGATAATATTATTGCAGCCTTTGCATATTTCGAGACTTTGAATTAATAGGAAAGGAAAAAACCTCCGTCCTTCATCTCTGTTGAATACAAATACAAATAGATGAATGATATATCGTAATAGTAGAAAAATATTTTACTAGTTGCTTGCTTTTAGAAGAAAAATTTGAGTAGCTTGCAACTCATGGTGTTCAGTGGACGAACGGACGCTGCCAATGCTCGGGAAACACCCCGTCACTTCTGCCAATTAACCTGTACTCAATCGCTACTTTCTCCGACAAGTGTGTCGCCGTACTCTAATTCAACGGACATGGGGCTCTAGGATCACTACAATTCCGTGAGGCTCTATATTTCTGAAACCTATAATTCATTCTGTTTCGCAATGTAAGTTGCAGGTATATTTAGCTCGAACTATGACAAATTAATTTCTTTTTCGCCAGAATTTGTCTCTTCACTTTTAAATGATTCGGATCTAATTTTGATATTCTCTTTTTTAATGATATTTAAATAATTCCATTTTATTAATAATATTTAAAAAAGATTGTAGTATTTCAAAATTATTCAGATTAAATTTTTACAAATCAAATTTTGCATAGTAAGAGAAAATTATTTTTTTATCATAAAAATATCATGTAATTTAATTTTTTTTTTAAATATAAATATAGTAAATCATGAAACTCAAAAATAAAATTCAAAAAAACTTGCATTCACTACTGCAGAGAAAGATGTCACGCATTAAACATAGCATTAACTTTTAGCCTATCATGGTTGCACGCCCCCGCTAGGGCGAGTACACGTGTTGCAATGAACACGGATTGTGTATGGCGAGCAATATCCAGCCTGCTGCAGAGTCTTTAAGACTCTGCAGAGACCGGATGACCGTGCAACACGTTCGTGCGCTTCATACCTTCATCCATCCATGCTCCATACTCATATTGCTCACCATGAAGTATGGCCATCCTGCCGCCACCCGCATGCGCTCATATTCAGGTTGCTACAACTCCGGTGACTTCACCCAATCTTCCCAGTCAGCCTACTTCCAGCAAACGGTGTTAACCCACCACTACGGCTCCCTTATGGTGTCCCACTTCCCAATACAATAAGATGGCTTTTGACAAGGACGATCGAATTTAATTAAGTTGGTGAATTCAAATTTTAAAATCTAAATGGAGGGAATGAATCCCCACACCCTTCACCTATAATCATTTCTGCATATGTTTTCAGAACAGACAGATTTCGGATAGCAGATTCGGGGCCATGGTTACTACGCAACGAGTTTGCTAGAATGGGCCTCTTTGCAGGTTCGAACTTCGCCTGACCTAAAAACGTCAACGTCAAGCCGTATAATACGTATTACACACCGTATTCATGTTAATGTAATGGGAGAATTCTTTACATAGCGTGGAGCCTCACATG
>ML779508.1:425018-435542 GCA_009831015.1 Picea engelmannii | reverse complement strand
CATTAGAACAACACCAATTCCATTTCTCGAGGCATCACATTCCAAAATAAAGGTTTTTGTGATGTCTGGAGTGGTCAAGATAGGAGCTTTGCACATCATGTCTTTAAGTTTTTCAAAATGTTTAGTTGCCTCTGGAGTCCATGAAAATGCATCCTTCTTATTTAGTGTCATTAAAGGTGTTGCTATTCTTCCATAGTGTCGAACAAACTTGCGGTAGTAACCTGTCAAACCCAAAAATCCTCTAAGATTCTTCAATGTTTTGAGAATCATCCAGTTTATCATGGCCTTAATATTGTTAGGGTCTACCTTGACACCTTCATGAGATACAATATGCCCCAAATACTCTACCTCCTTCACTCCAAAGAAATATTTGGATGGTTTGGCATATAGTTGTTTCTCCTTTGGTAGTTGTAGCACCTTGTCAACATGTCACACATGATCCTCCCAAGACTTGCTATAGATTAGTATATCATCAAAAAATACTAAAAAAAAATTTCAAAGGAAGGGCTTGACAATGGAATTCATCAACCCTTGGAATGTGGAAGGTGCATTTGTAAGGCCAAAAGGCATGACCAAAAATTCATAATGGTCTTCATGAGTTCGAAATGCATTTTTTGGGATATCTTTTTCCTTTATTCTAATTTGATGATACCCTAAACGAAGATCCAACTTTGTGAAATAATTTTCTCCATGTAGTTCATCTAACTATTCATCAATGACAAGAATGGGAAACTTATCTTTAATAGTGATATTGTTGAGCTCTCTATAATCTGGACACATACACCATGAGCCATTTTTCTTGAATACCATTACCATCGGTGCAGAGTAAGAACTTTTGCTAGGTCTAATAATGCCAACCTCTAACGTTTCTTCAACCATGCGCTCAATTTCACTCTTTTGGGCATAAAGGTATCTGTATGGCTTGATGTTAGGAGGAAAAATCCTGGGAATTAGGTGAATATCATGATCATGATTTCGAGTGGGTGGAAGACCCTTGGGAATATCTTCAAATACTTTGGAATGCTTATCAATGATCCCTTGGAGATCTTGAGGAATATATGGCTTATATGTTTGAACATATAGTGAGCATGGTTTTGAAATAACACCTTGATGCCCCTTTTTCAATAATGTTTTCATGCCATTAGAGATTATCACCTTACCATGTTTCCCTGTGATACCTCTTAACTCAATTTATTTTCCTTCCAATGAAAATTTCATGAAAAGTTCTTGAAAATTAAAACCCATTGTTCCTAATGATTGTAACCATTGGATTCCTAGTACAACATCAGTACCATCCATGGGTATATCAATCATTGGACTATTCATTACATATTCCCCCATAGTAATATTGATCTTATTTCATTTTCCTGAGCAATTGGTAGTTCCTCCATCTACAATCATTACTTGAAACTCTGGCGCTGGATATACAAAGAAATTGAGATCTTTGGCTAATTTATACTGAATGAAATTATGAGTACTTCTAGAATCAATTAGGACTATTACCTTTTTCTTTTTGATATATCCTTCAATCTTGAGGGTTTGAGGAGTGCTAATTCCAGCCAATGCATTACAAGATATCATGGGAGTCAACTCTTCAGACGAAATTGCTTCTACGTTTTCATCTTGAGATGGTTCTTGTTCTTGTTCTTGTTCTTCTTCCTCTTCACTATCTATGTATCTAATAATTCATTCTCACCACACTTATGTCCCTTACTATACATGCTGTCACAATTAAAGAATAAACCTTTTTCTTTTATTTCCTCCAATTGTTGAGGAGCCAACCTTGTCGGTTGAGGTGTTTTAGAAGAAGGAGCATTATTCTCTCTATAGATGTTAGGATTGGTCCTTCTAGTAGCCATATCCATATTTTTACTTTCAACATTTCTTGCCACCCTAAATGCATTCTCCAATGATTTGGGTTCCCAAAGGAGAACCTCATGTTGAATGTTATCCTTTAAAGTTCCTATGAATACATCAATCAAGTGCTCATATGGAATATCTGAATGTGCTCATCTGTTACCTTTATTTTCAATCTTTGGAAGTTCTCAATGTGCTCTGTAACTACAGCCTTTTGCTTGAGATTTATCAATTGGATAAAGAAGGCATTGCTCCTTGTATCCTCATAGTGTGCTATCATTTCTTCTGTGAAAATTGTCCAAGTGACGAGTGATTTGCAAGAACAAAGCCATCGATACCATACAAATTGATTGGGTTATAAATATAAAGAAGAAATTCATACCTTTTGTGTATGTGGCACATTATGTAGATCAAATAATTTCTCCATCTGAAGTATCCATGTGATTGGGTCCTTGCCATCAAAATTCCTCATATCGATCTTAGGAATGTGGTTGGTCTTCAACCCAAAGTTGGAGTTTCTCCATTCTTGATTCACCTTCCTTGTGTCCTCATCATGAATTTCATGGGATACATTTTCACTTTCAGGTGTCCTCTCTATTAGGAAAATTTTCAATCCTTCCATGATCGCCCCTTTTAAACCATCCATATTAGTATTTATTGCCTCAAACTTAGCTTCTATTGAATCCATAGTCTCTTGCAGTTCATATTTTGTTATTGTCTTCTTTTGTAAATCATTTATGTACCTACGCATTTCTTCACCTTCATCAAGAGTCCAATTAGGATTGTCTGGAGGCTTATTTGGTGTAGAAGTTCCCTTTTTTGGTGGCATGTTGGCCAAGTATCACTTTAAACCTTGATTTTGAGGTGGTTCTGCTAGACAATCTTCCTTTTATTGTATCTCCAAAATTTTGGCCCTTCTGAGTATGAAATTTTCTTTTTTTGTAGGTATCTGATATTTCTTCTCTGCAATGCCATGGGTCTGATAAAAATTGGATGTGCCAAGTGGAATTTATGGTAACTTCCCCACAACTTGCTGATTTGTGTCCTTTCCAGAAGATATCACTTGTATAGTGTGCCCCGCGCAAAATAATTGATATAGAATTCTGACACTCATACTAAAACTACTACAGGTTGTCCACTATCCAATGTAACTAGTCTCACTCAATTTGGATACTCTAGGAAGAAGTTATGATTGTTTTACTTGAAACACCTGCTTGACACTAATCAATAGGACTAGTCAGATACCCTATCTTCCACGGGGTGTATATACAAATTTAAGATGAAAAAAAAGCTAAAATTGTTACCATAGATACCTTACTAATTTATATGAAGAGCCTCCAGAGTTCAGGTTCTGAAACATTACATAAATGTTTTTATAGAGAAAATTCTGCAATGACTCAATTCATGATGATTCTAGAACCCTATCTTACAAAGGTTGTATCTCTAAAAGTATAAGGTATTAGGAGGTGAAATTGTAACCCAACATACCTTGATCCGTCTAATAAATATCCTCCAAGACGTTGCTTCTGAATCGTTTTAGAAAAAAAGTTATATCAAAAATTCCAAGGTGTCTCAGATGTAGTAGCGAAACCCCAAGACCTTGAGCTCTGATACCATATGTTAGGAACCAAATATCAATATAGCATAGAAAAACCTCAGAATAAGTACTCAATGCCTTGAAAAAGAGATAAAATCAAATAATAAGCCTCTTCGAGGGGGAAACCTCCTTATGCCCACATAAATGTCCAAATACAAGATGATTCCAAATGAAAATGTCTCCTTGGTATATATAGGAGAATAGGAGGTATAATTAAAAATAATGGACTAAAGCCAACATAAATAAAATAACATTACTAATGTAATATGCCCTAGTTAAGGGGTAATGAGCCACTATTTAGGGCTTAACATAAAGATTCCATGTTCTGGTTCTAAGGTCAATAAATGTGGTTTAGATGTAGAAAACCCCTATCTTGTTAGTACTTTAGATTGAGAGTTTGGTGTGTAATCCAATTATGAACATGGTTCTTGAGGAAAGAAAAAGTTTCCATATATCACTTTCTCTCGTATTTATAGATAATTTAATTCTAGAGTTGACTTTATTTCTAAAGAAGCTATATCTTTGTAGGAGGGTATTCATTCTGAACAAGAGTTGAAAGGAGGTGATCTCTTTTTAGAAACCATTGAGTCTTTATATTGATTTACAAAAATAAGTTATGTTTTGATAGTTTAATGATTTAAGGTTTTGGAAGGTTGATAATAGGGCTTGAAAAGGAAAATATTATTTGTAACTTTTGTATGCTTTGATTCAAAAAATAAGGCTTAGGAAGGCCTTGGATGACTGTAATAAGTAGATGTAGGACAAGTCTGGAATTTTCGCATAGAAAAGCAAAGTCTTTAATGCTAAGAGAGGGCCATAAAGGGTAGACAATGTATATTTTGATTTCATCTTTGTAATATCAATTACAATTTTTTTTAATGAAAAAAAAAATGTGTAAGGATCGACATCATCTAAAGAGGATATGATTTGAAAACTACTGAAGCTATGCCTCTATATAGTTTATCAAAACATATTGTGAACATATTTTAGCATAAAATATGATGACACTATTGTTATTTCTATTGTTAGTGTGTGAACCAATTCTCATTCACTCCATTTGTTATTGAGTATTATGTGCATAAATAAAAGGGACATACATGGAATTTCACTGTTGTATTCATACAACAAGAGTGTAGTGAGATTATTTAATGCTTTATTTGTCTAATTGTTTCTCAATCGCATAAGTATATGGTGAAAGTCTTGGGTCCTATGGTGTTTTTTATGTGCCACTTTTCTTTATCTTCCAAAGGCACAATAATCTTGTCTTACAAATTAATTACATAATAATATGTAAAGAATAAACATTCAAACTAAGGTAATGTGAGGAATTAGTTTAATATTGGAAGTCTTTTAAGGAGATAATGCACCATATGAAAAGTGTTCAGAAAGGAGATCATTACCTACAATAGAAGGAATACTCTAGAAGAGTCTATAATTGATTGTGGGCACTTTCCGAAGGAAATTTTGAGTAATTAAATTTGGTCTAAATGTTACTTTTGAACCATTTGAAGATGATCATAGCTTCAAATCATGACATGGAGTAGGAAATGCAATCGATGGGCACTGCAAAACATATAGAAAACATACCTTGCGATAGAAATGATTGAAAATCGAGACCTTTATTTAGGGAAATCGATCATTATCTACATGATATTGCCACAAACCATCCAGTGTGTCCTTCGTCCCTCTTTTGCACATGCAACTGTAAAATAGGAACACAATTATCATTTACTAATAGAATAAAACCAATGGGATAACTAGAATATAAAAAACATGTCAAAACCCTTACCTTATCAATGTCCTTTCGCTAGGTCCATTATCCCATACAACTTGATAAGAGTTGTCCACAAGTTGCATTTCCATTGCCAAGACCTGCAGAAATCATCAAAGACAAAAATTTTATATGAGTAAATAATATATAAGAAAATAAACAAGCATTTAAACATGTAAAAGACTCTAGAAATACTAAAGTGGAATACCTTAATGAGATTCTCTTTATTTCTAGAATATGATATTCTCTAGTGAACAGGGCCAACCACGTGAAGGTGGAAGCTCATATGACCCCTCCCCCCCCCTCACATCACTCCCAATTCCCAGAGCCAATAAATGATTTATTTTACATAGAAAACATATAAAAATTCATGCCTAAGTAGGAAATTCATCAAAATATATAAACATTCATGCATAAGGAGGACATTCATAAAACACGTTCATTCATATTAAGAACGATAGTAATCAAAATACAAGTCATAAATTTATACAATCAATTTTATTTTATTTTTTTGGTTTTTTTCTCATAAAACCCACAAATGGGATATCATCATCCTCATATGGAAATATATTTCTTGCACCATGTCCTTGTGTTGATTGTGTTTCCATGCCCTCATGTACCATACTTATGGTACTTCAATGAGCAGGGCGTGGAGGCAGTTGCAAATGGGCATCAACTGCAACAATGAAAATGGTCATATTGATATGCTAAAATATTATTGAAATAACAATTTCATTATTTCGAATAACATTACAATATTTCTCTTTACCTATCTGTCTTACGTTTCATGCTCATAGTTTTTTGTAGCCACCCTGGCCCAGTTTATGTTGCATGTTCTTTTCCACTCTAGCCTTTGTTGCTTTGGATGTTTCAGACAACCTATGAAAATTTTGAAATATGTTAGATGTCACAATTGTTATTTAAAACAAAAAAAACAAAATTGATCATATTTCATTAAAAATATGATATGTGTCATATCTTGCTTTACCAGGTTGTGGTATTTTTCCTTGTCTTTTTATCAAATTCTCTTTTTCATCCTCTAATATTTCCTTCCACTCTTTCTCTAAAACCATGGGAGGGTGCTCATACTTGAGGTTTTCTTCCAATCTTTGCCTATATTGGGCACTAGTATATTTCAAACTCTCACCAGCTAACTGGGTGACCACTTTTTTGTTGAATGTATTTCCAAACAATTTTACCATATGGCTTATCGATTCATCTTTCAAATTTCTATGCCAGCCATTCCACCTTGTGCAAATGGTGGGGCTAAAAAGATCCATTTCCTTGTCACTCAAGTTCCTATAGAATACATTATTTACTACAAAATCATTATGATCATTAATTTAAATAATTTCGACATATGTGCATTTCAATTAAATGGTAAAAAACAATCAATTGATTAATAAATACATGAAATATTTTGTATATTTATTGGAACACAAGAATTATCCACCAGAAAGGTGATATCTACTATTCTCGTGCTTCTCCAAACTAAGCTTCCTCGCAATCGACACCAGGTTCATCTCCAACCACGTGGAGTCCCAGTGTCTGTACGACCTTGATCGGGCATATCATGCTGCTCAAAATAAATATCCTCATCAATTGATTCGAGGCCAACCTCAGGAGAATCAAAAAGCCTCACTGGTATGCTATGTCAACGTTGTGGCTGCATTGGAGCATCACTGCTACCAATAACGGTCCCTGTAGGTTTTCCACTCTCAAGTTTTAAAAACTCCTACAAAAGGATTACTTGACTTTATTAGATCATATAAAAAATATAAAACTAAAAATCATAAATGAATATATGTCATAGTTGATAAAATTATGTAAAGATGCCACTTACCCCATAAGAATGTATTTGAGCTTTCATCTCATTAATTATTGCACTGATCTCCTCCATCATGGGTATTCTTCTAATCAAACTAATTAATTCTATGTTTTCCCTTTTTAGGGCCTTCCAGACAGTTTCCTTTGGTTTTTTTGAATACAATATTTCTTCCTCAAACACCTCATCATCCACATCGAGTATGGACTACAAACATCAAACAATAAAATTAAGGAAATTAATGTTAACATTAAATAAATTTAGTTATTGTATTTAAATTTAGTTACTATTATACACTAACACTTACCTGATGCAGCACTTGATGCGGCATTGCGGGTGACTTCCCACGATCACCCTAGACTGATCTACCCTTAGGTGACTTCCCACGATCACCCTGCCACAATACATTAATCAATAAAATTAATGAAATTAATTTTAACATTAAAGAAATTTAGTTATTGTAATCAAATTTAGTTACTATTACACTAACACTTACCTGATACGACATTGTGGGTGACTTCCCACGGTCACCCTTGACTGATCTACCCATAGGTGTCTTCCCGTGGTCACCTTGCCATAATAGATTAATCAATAAAATTAATGAAATTAATGTTAATATTAAATAAATTTAGTTATTGTAATCATATTTAGTTACTATTAACATTTACCCGATGCGGCACATTGGGTGACTTTCCACGATCACCCTGGACGGATGTAATTGTAGGTGAGTTTCCACGGTCACCCTGACACAATAAATCAATCAATAAAGTTTATGAAAATAATTGTAACATTAAAAAAATTAGATATTGTAATCATATTTGCATTTACCTCAAACACAAAATCTACATGCTCTATTATACATCGAGGACCAGCCCCTACCACAATATATTAAGCATGTTATCATATGGAAATATTGAGCTCATAATAATGGAAAATATCGAATGTTAACAAATATTATATAATATAAAAAAAATTGTTTCTATTACATAGATGTTTACCTGATCAGAGATGTCTCCACTAGGTCATGGATTCCGACCACAATCACCCTACCACAACACAATAAGAAATACCTATTAAAATTTAAAACTACAGAATTAAACATGTTTAATAAATTTCATCAATGAAAAAAAAACTTTAGTGAATTACTATTACAATGATGTTTACCTCATGTGTAGATGCTACAAGTTGTGTCGCATGATGACCAATCCCATGAAAGTATAATAAACATGATATCATCTTGAAATATTGACCGCATAAGCATGGAAAAGGTAGAATATTAACAACTATTATATAATAATAATAAAATGTTATTACATCGAATTTTACTTGATTGGAGTTGCCTCCAGGCCGTGCAAGCTTCTAGGCATGATCACTCTGCCACAATACAAGAAGAAAGATAATTAATGCAAATGGTTTAGTTAAATGGTATATAAGATAATTAATGAAAATAAATAAATAATAAGAGTGATTGATTAAAGGTTGAGTTAAATGGTATATAATATATTTACCCCCATAGTAGCATCCCCTCCATCTATTCAATTCAAATTGTATTCGATCAACAACTCTTCACCTGTAACTATTGATTTTGATGCACTTATGAATATATGATTTCCTTCAATTCCCTCAAATATGAAATTCAGTTGCTTAGTTTTTGTTCCTGGTCATGTACTATTTCTAATTCCTACAATGTTTCCATAAGCTTTTGGCCTTCCATTAATATACATAGTCACCCCTTTGTTTTGATTGTTGTATACTAGTTGTATACAATTTTCAGAAACTCTATATCTCTACATACTTCATGTATATCAGACCAACATCAACCAAGGATTGTATTTGTATCATGGTCCGACATACTCCATCAATTTAGTTACAGTGCCATATTTGACCTTTATGCCATCCATGGAAAATAGCCCCAATCCATGTAAGGATGATGGAGCAATGCGATACATCCTCCCATTGATGAAGAAATATGTGTCCAATTGAGGTAGCTCCTTAGGTACCCATCATTGAACTAGATGTCTATACATCAAGGGAAACTCAATGTCACCTATTTTCTCATCGTCATAATCACATGACCCTCCTTCAACAATAAAAAATTCCATGCATCTACGAAATCTTCTCCTTACTGTGTCATCCCTAGTTGATCTAGAACTATTAGATATAGTACAATAGATATCACTTTCAACCTCTCCTAGTATATATTGATCCCCACTAGAGGAATATAGATATGACAGGTACCTATTTGGTGGTACCTACACTCAATAAAATGACAAGATAAGTTAGCGATCTAAGTATTTTGGAAGAGATGACAATTGTTTATTTGAAAGTCATGAAATGTGAACTTCATTCAAAAAGCATGGTTTAATTACATATGAAATAAAATAAATAGAGCATGAAATCAAGCATGGTGTATATAAATTTTATGTAGCCTACTGTTGATCTTTATATTCATACTTAATACTTGCCTCCAAGAGCAACAATTGTTTTGTTGGAGGCTTCTTCTTCAACCAACGTTTCTAGTAGTTCTACTCTACTACGGATTTTGAAGGATAACGAAGGCCAGATTCAAGTTTTCGTATGAAAATCCAAGTAGTATTTGACGACATTCTTAGAATCCAATTAAATTTTCAACAACATCCAACCTTGGGTCATATCATCTCACATCAAACGATTTTCCTCTAATTTTTCCAAGGTAAGGGTAATGGCAAGTGAATTTTTCGTTTTTTGCTATGATGAATTAAGGATTGATCTCCATACAATTGTTCATGGTAGGTGATATCCCACATATATATGTGGATTATACAAGGGATATATTTTAAGATCTCCCCCAAGGTTTACTATACCAATTGGTCTACTAGGAAGAGCTCCCACATTAAATGTACAGATCCCTTTCCAACTTGTCATCAAACTATGTTCAATGTAGAGTGTTCTAGGGATCCAATAGGAAGCCACAACATAGAGTTGGTCCAACTCATCCCAAAAGGTAAAAGAAACAATATAGTTTCCTCACACGATTCCACTACAATTCACTAAAAGGAAAATCATAAGATTTATATAAGTGATACATAAATAATTTGCATACCTTGACGATTTATATTATATTCCAACTTCCATAAGTGAGGTGTCATTCTTTGTGTTTTTTTTCCATTCTCTTCTTTACCATTGGATTTTTCTTTCTCGGTAGTTCGATAACTATGGTTCTTAGGCAAAAAGTGCCTATACTCATCAATCACCTCATTTCCTAAACTTCTTGAACAACGATATTTTATCCTAGGACCACAAACTGGACATGCAAATTTACCCTTTGTTTGAAGACCTGCAAGATATATGAATTAATGTAGCAAATTTTGATTACAATTTTAAAAAATGCATGATATTTTTAAAAAAATTATATAATATTAAAGCACAACGGAAAGTTACATACCACAAAAATGTTGGAAATACTAAAACAACTGAGAGGGGGGGGGGGGGGGG
>ML779508.1:378693-405500 GCA_009831015.1 Picea engelmannii | reverse complement strand
TGTACTCAGTAAATTTTTAGATAAATTTGTACTAGTCTTCATTGATGACATATTAATCTACTCTAAGAATAGAGAAGAACATGAAGAGCACCTTAGACTTGTGCTGCAAGTGCTAAGAGAGCATCAGCTCTATGCTAAATTCAAAAAATGTGACTTCTTTCATAAGCAAATAGACTACTTGGGACATGTTCTATCTGAGGAAGGGGTAGCAGTAGATCCTGACAAGATCTGGTCTATCATGGAATGGCCTACCCCAAAGGATGTTTTAGACATCAGATCCTTTATGGGATTGGCGGGATACTATAGGAGATTTATAAAAGATTTCTCCAAGATTAGTTGTCCAATCACTACCCTCCAGAAGAAGGGGACAAAATTCTTGTGGACACAGCAATGTGAAGAAAGATTTCAAACCTTGAAACATCTACTAACCCATGCACCCATGTTGAAAATAGCTGACCTAGAAGCTGACTTCCTTGTGTGCACAGATGTCTGTAAGGAAGGGCTCGAAGGAGTCCTTATGCAGGAAGGAAAGGTGATCTGCTATGAATCCAAAAAATTGAATGAGCATGAAGTCAACTATGTGACTCATGATCTAGAACTGGCTGCCATAGTGCATGCCTTGAAAATGTGGAGGCATTACCTCCTGGGAAGGAAATTTGTACTTATGATGGATCACTGTGGATTGTGGTATTTGTTTGATCAACCAAAGCTCAATGCTAGACAAGATAGATGGATGGCCCTCCTTAGTGAGTTTGATTTTGAAATCAAACACATCAAAGGGAAATAAAATAGGGTGGTCGATGCCCTTAGCAGGAGCATGAGAATGATTCACGTGGCAGCGGTGAGTACCTGCGAGACAGATGTCAAGGACAAAGTCAGAAATGCACAAGAAACATATCCCTTCGTCCAAACTGTGACCCTGTACCTACAACAAGAACCCACTGGAGTAAAATATGAAGGCTACCAGATGACCAAAGGAGGTATGCTCACCTACAGAGATAGAATGTACATTCTAAATCGTGATGACTTGAAGAGGTTCATCATGGATGAACTACATAAAAGACCCTACACTGGTCACGTAGGATACCAGAAAATGATCACTGCCACCCAGAAACAATTTTATTGGCCTGGATTGAAGAAGGACATAGCCAAATATTTGACCCAATGCATAGAGTGCCAATAGGTTAAAGTAGAACATCGATACCTAGCAGGACTATTACACCCTTTACCCATCCCATAATGGAAATGGGAAACCATCTCCATGGATTTTAACACTGGATTACCAACTTCAACCAAACAAAATGATGCCATTATAGTGGTGGTGGATAAACTGAGAAAGTCTGCTCATTTCATCTTCGTCAAATCAACCTGCAAGGCGATAGATATCACCTAGATATTCATGAAAGAGATATTCCGACTGCACGGTATGCCGAGAGAGATAATATCTGAAAGAGACACAAAATTCACTTCCAATTTTTGGAAATCACTGATGGTGGGATTGGAGACCAAATTGTTGTTCAACACCGCTTACCACCCTCAAACCGATGGACAGACAGAAAGAGTGAATCAGATATTAGAGGATATGTTAAGGATGCATGTAATGCATCAACCCAAGAAACGGGAAGACTACCTGCCATTGGTAGAATTTTCCTACAACAACGGCTACCAAGCATCCTTAAAGATGAGTCCCTTCGAGGTCCTCTATGGTAGACAGTGTAATACTCTAGTCAGCTAGAGTAATCCTATAAATAGGATTTCTTTTGGACCCGACATGTTGAAAGAAATGGAACAACAAGTGACTCAGATAAAACAAAATCTGAAGGTCGCTCAGAACTGATAGAAAATTTATGTTGATCAAAAGAGAACTCCAAGAGAGTTCAAAATGGGAGACCATGTATATCTCAGAATTAATCCCAGAAGGAGTTCCCTGAAAATGGGAGCTTGTGCCAAGTTGGCACCCCGGTATTGTGGACCCTTTGAGGTTCTACATAGAGTGGGACCTGTAGCCTATCGGCTAGCACTTCCTCCCACAGTAAAAGTACATAATGTTTTCCATGTTTCATTATTGAAGAAATATGTACATGATGTTAATCATATAATTGACTAGTCTATGATCCAGGTGGAACCGGAGGGAGAATTTCTACCAGAACGCCAATGACAGAAAGGAAACCCCGCTCTGGAACAGAACCATTGCACAGGTCAAGGTGCAGTGGAAACATTTTGGCCCAGATGAGGCTACATGGGAAATGGAGGATGCCATGAGACAGGCATATCCAATTGTGTTTACTTCTGTACATACCATTCATGTTAGTAGATAAGAACATTGAGGACGATGTTCCTTTTTAAGGGGGAGGGAATTGTAACACCCTGCTTCCCCCAGCTTGTAAATATAACTAGACTGGCCAAGAACTATGGCGAACTCATAAATGTGAATATGTGATGTAAATGGACCTTGAGGAAAAGGTCAATGAATGTGAATAACATTTTGAATTTATTGCAGGACTGCTAAGAGGGGATGTGCAGAAAAAGAGACCACGATGGCAGTGGAAGGCACATGAAAAGGTGGAGTTAACTTCCACCGATAATTAATACCTTATTTGGACTCCACTGGCCCAGAGAACCAAAAGCGGCTCGCTGGCCTTGAATTAAATGTCTCGCAGGCTGGTGGGTAGATGGTTTAATGAGGGATGGGAGGTGAACCTCCCGTCCGTAGAGACATCAGGCTTGATCAGCGCGAGGGTAATCGTGCCACACACAACCACGCAAGAGGATAAGGCGTGGGGTAGAAGCGATTGCGGGGGGCAGACGCGAGGGGGAACTCTGGCATTATGCATAGTGAGTGATAACAGAGAGGAAGGATTGCAACCTTCACTCCTGGTCACTGGCAAATGGAGACATAGTCTCACAACATCGTGGTCTCAGCTCGGGGGTGGCTAGTGGTAAATTCGTTGGGAGTCGCTAAGCCTACGGTTGGGTGGAAACGAGCACCCCTCTCAGCATTTGCTTGACCCTGGTGTTATCTCTGATAAGTGTTTTTCCTCTGGCATCTTGATATATATATGTGTGTGTGTGTGTGTGTGTGTGTGCTTATTCTGATAATTATGCTCATAAGTTGTGAAATTGTGAATGATTTCATTATATGAATGACTGTATGGTGTTTTGATCAGTACTAGTAGTTGTATATTTATATGGAAAGACTACGTATGATTTATGTCTTCATGAATTCGTTATTTGTGTGTGTACTGATCAAATTCAGACTTCACGTCTGGTTCTCAGGAGGACGACATCCTTACATACCTCAGGTAGTACCCTGAGTAAACCTCCCCATAGAAATACTTTCCTTGAATAACCCCTCAAGAACTCAGAAGGTAAATGTGAAGGCGTAAAGCCTTAGTAACTCTGTATGAGGAGAAACAATCCTCTTAGAAAAAAAAAACTTGAGATGGAAACTTAAGGATGGAATATCGAATCGACGGATGAGACTCCATCGGGAGATCTGTGGTCACTCACGACCGTCAGACCGGAAGGAGAGGAAGAAGTGTTAAGGGCCTTAACCTTGATAGGTGGTGATCGACGGATGAGATTTCGTCGGGAAATCTGTGGTCCCCCACGACCATTAGATTAGTAGGAGAAAGTAGGGCGTTAAAGGCCTTACCACTTGGTTTTCCCGTGTCTTCATGGGTAGTGAAGAGTTTAGGACCGTAGATCCCCATGGTCCATGAGAACATCTGGACCGCTGATTTTTCCACATCCATGAAGTAGTGGAAGAGTGCATAAGGTGGGACAGATCTGAGCCATTAGATCTTAGCCCGAAAAACTCGATAGCCATTGGATCTGTTAAGAGATACATGGGGGTTAAGCCCTCATGAATAGGAGGTTGAAAGTCCTAACAAGAGGCGTGGCCATCGGGATATCGACATTCGTGAAATCAGGAGTCACGATGACATGAGGTTGGGAATTGTCATAGTGAAAATCCTGGAATCATTATGAGCCGTCCATTATAGGAGGACGTGTGGTGGCAATCGGATCATTCGGGAAAAGTCCCGGAAGGAAATTCATCCATTGGGAAATCAGGAATCCCGTGGAAAAGAAGTCCATACACTTCGAAATTGCGAAGTCTGGAATCCCGACAAAGTGAAAAGCATCCATTGTAGGGCCAGCTGTCATTATATCGGCATATCGGGATTCGACGGATCGCAAATCCCGAGGACGAGTACATTTCGGCATTGGAAATTCTGAAAATCTGACAGGAGATAAGGCTGCAGTCTTGTGAGATAGTGGTCATGTGGTCTAGGAGTTAGCTAGGAGGCCTAACATGCAAGGCACCATATCGGTGAATTGGCTCATCAGGAATCGCAGAATCGGGATTCTTATTGACAAGAGTTCGGGATTTCCCATGGAGGAAACCCCGTAGTAGATCTGAGTCATCTGATTGACGGAGGCCACATGTCAAGAGATTAACCACATCGAGAAACCAGGGATCAAGGATACAGGGGTCCCGTGATCGAGAGTCTGGATTCTCATGATGATAAACTCCGATGAACGGACGAGATTCTTTCGGAGGATCTCCGGGTCTGTAATGACCGTTAGATGTGGATATGAGACGTCAACTTAAGCCAGGACATGAATATGCTTTAGGATAAGCAGTGAGCAGATCTGGATGGCCAGAGTCCACCCGTCCAGATCTACGACTGAGGTTCCATTCTGGAGCCCCCTTANCCGGAATTGGACGTGCAACTCTTGAATGGTCAAGATTAACTCATCATGATCAACGACGCTCAAGTAGATTCTAGAACCCCCTTGCCATTTTGCCTTTAATGGGGGGGGGGCGGTCCGGAATAGCATGGCATGTGAAGTGGGGCCCCCTCCTGTCATGTCGACTACCGTGTCGAGTTTCCCTTTTCGCCACCTGTATTCCACTTAACCATGCGACGGGGCTTTTTCTGACTAGTTGTTCTCTACCCCTGTCGAGATTTGTTCCTATTGGCCATTTGCTGACCCTGTAGGGATTCGTCCCCATTGGTCAGTCGCTAGCCCTGTCGGGGTTCGACGGGTGCAGAGTCGAACGTTTAGGCATTACTGTAGCACCGAGGTGCGAAATACAAATAGGCACTGCATTCAAATTGAACCATGAACATGACCCGTGATCACATGGGAACAGAGAAAGAGAGAGAAAGAGCCAGCTTACGCTGGGCCTCCATGGATAATTAGGGGTTCTGGTCCGGTAGAAGACCAGAAAAATCTGATTTAGGTAGTGGGTATGTGACACATGGATCTGAAGCATTGGGTTTCAGCTAGTGGGACCCCTCCACTATCATTCTGTCGATCGAAGAACCATTTGTTGGAGTATCTCTGACACTAGGGTTTTTCTCAATGAGACATAATGCAATTTCTGAAGAGGAGATCAATTTTCAAGAACATTGTGTCAGGATTTTTTGGGTAGTGTATTCATATGGGCCTTGGAAAAACAAACTTATGGGAGCTTACGAAACTTTGTTATTCTACTCGGTTAGGATTTTATTCCCCCGGACCAAATTGCCCACATGTCCCTTAATGGCTTGAGGAGGCGAGTTGCAACTCGTGATAAAACTCAAAGAGGGAATCATATCGATGAATCGTTAGTTGCATTTGATTCATAACACTGTTTTTTAGCTAATAGGGCCCTCCATTATCATTCCATCAATGAGAAAATCCAATTGATTGTTGGAGTATCTTTGGCACTAGTGTTTTTCTCAATGAGGCATAGTGAAAGTTCTAAAGAGGAGTTCAATTTTCAAGAACACTGTGTCGGGTGTTTGTGGGTAGTGTATTCACATGGGACTTGGCCAAAAATACATGTGGGAGCTTACGAAACTCTATTATGCTTCTTGGTTTGGATTTTACGCCCCTAGACCAAATTGGCCACATGTCCCTGAATTGCTTGAGGAGGCGAGTTCCAACTCGTGATAAAAATCAAACCGGGACTCAGATGGATGAATTTTCAATTGAATTGGATATGGAGCACTGAGTTTCATCTATTGGGGCCCCTTTTCTATCATTCCTTCAACCGAAAAACCGTTTGTTGGAGTATCTCTGACACTAGGGTTTTACTCAATGAGGCATAATGCAATTTCTTAAGAGGAAGTCGATTTTCAAGAATATTGTGTCAGGAATTTTTGGGTAGTGTAGTCACATGGGTCTTGGCCAAATAGACTTGTGGGAGCTTATGAAACTCCATTATGCTGCTCGGTTTGAATTTTATTCCCCCAGACCAAATTTGCCACATGTCACTGAATGGCTTGAGGGGGCGAGTTGCAACTCACGATAAAACTCAAACCAGGACTTAGATGGGAGAACTGCCAGTTGCATTGGATTCAAAGCACTAGGCATCAGCTAGTGGGGCCCCTACACTATCATTTCATCGAATGGAAAACTATTTGTTGGAGTATCTTCGGCACTAGTGTTTTTCTCAATGAGGCATAGTGCAAGTTCTGAAGAGGAGGTTGATTTTCAAGAACACTATGTCGAGAGTTTTTGGGTAGTGTAGTCATGTGGGCCTTTGGAAAATAGACTTTTAGGAGCTTATGGAACTCCATTATGCTGATTGGTTAGGATTTTATACCCCCGAACCAAATTACAGTGGTGAATGGAGAAGGCTTGCAGAATATAAGCCTAGCATGTCAACATATGGTCTAAATTTGAATATGTATACACAACGTATCCAATTGGAAAGTGGAAAAGGAATTGATAGATGTCATATTATGTATATATATGGATGTGCACACACACAAAAAAATATTGTAGGTTTTATAAATAGTAGTAAGGGAAGGGACCCTAATGTAAGACCAAATTGTCAATTTGTAGAAGTTATAAATGATAAAGATGAAGATATGGAAAGAGTGGTTGATACATTGACAATGGTTGAGGTTATTATGGACCTTAACATTGGGGATGAGTAATTGATTAATTACCCCTTCTTAAAACACACTCCTGAGTAAAATAAAATGGAAGAACAAGATCTCCCTAAGGATGTTCATAAAGGCAGAAAACTAAAGAATAATCAATGAGTGTGGATTGATATTTTATAAAATATGTTGTCAAAATTGTGTTTTATTTTAAATTATTGTATAAAAGAAGTAGTTTATTAAATAATATTATGTTATTCAATTGATGTATATATGTTCATATATTATATTTTCCTATTGGTTAAGTGTAACGTCCCCTCCGTTACGTCAACAAATAGTGATGTACAATAGGTAAATACATTTTTTTTCTTGTTAGAACAGATTTAAAACATCATAACATAAATCAATATCATTGCAGGTGACACCATCATAATCAATAACAACACAAGCCAATTCATAGTGGCGACATAAGATCATAAACAAACATAAATAGCGATGTAGTTCAACATATCACAATTAACATAGCAATTTACAATATCTATCAATCATGGCACTGAATAATAAAGAACTACCCGCCCATCCTGTCCTACATGGTTAGGACCTCCAAGACACATAAGCAATGCTTAAGCCCCGAATTCATCCAATTGATTCTGACCACTTAAGGTCTCAGGGATGGCGACTGTTCTGAGGAACAAGGAAGTTTCGACATCCCACCAATCCAATCACAACTCATAACTTCAGTCTAGTTTATCAATCATACATCAACATTATTACATGGCGCAAGCGAAATCTAATTACTAATTCAATCAAGGCCAACAGGGTTTAATGGCGCAAGAGTAATCTAGTTACTAAATTCATCATCCATCAACATTGTCTTCATGGCGCAAGAGTAATCATCAACTTTATTTTCAAGGTGCGCGAGTAATCTAATCAATTAATCAATCATACATCAACATTAAATTCAAGGCGCGCAAGTAATATAATCAATTAATCAAACATACATCGACATTAAATTCACGGTGCATGAATAATCTAATTACTTAAATAAATGATACATCAACATATATTCAAGGCGCACGAGTAATCTGATCAATTAATAAATCATACGTCAACATTAAACTCAAGGCGCGCGAGTAATCTAATCAATTAATCAATCATACTTTAACATTAAATTCAAGGTGTGTGAGTAATCTAGTCAATTAATCAAACATACATCGACATTAAATTCATGGTGCGCGAGTAATATAATTACTTAAATAAATTATACATCAACATAATTTCAAGGTGCGCAAGTAATCTAATCAATTAATCAATCATGAAACTATAAGGAGGCCAACCATGTGTAAGCACTATAGAACCTTCATGGATTACTTATACATTCTGGTTTAATGAACTAAGATAAATTATAATCTTGGGTAGCATGGATGCAACTTAAACCAAGAATTGAGATTGGTGATGCATGATCACACATTTTAAATTAAAGTAAAAGAAATGGTCGAACTCATCTCTAAGGTAAATCTCATAACACAATCTAAATTTTATGTAGATTCTTAAAACACAAAATTCTAAGAGAAGAAAATTGATTATTGGAAAATTAACATGGAAAGGAGGATAAGGTAAGAGAGTTATTAAAAAAATCATGTTATTTAACCCTTCCTTAATTTAAAAGGGTAATCAGGGGATGCTAGATCTACTTAGGGAGCATTAATAAAAGGGTGTCATTACAAGGAACCACATGAATCCGTCTGAGGACAATGACAAAAAAACCCACTAATAAACTCAAGGAAAAATAATCTAGAAGCAAAACCACCCTTTTTCAATTAAATGAACAAAATTAAGATCCCAACTAACTACCAGTACATTATGAATGGATCGAGGTTCATCCCCATAACAACTAGTTGAGATGACAAGAGATAAAGATTTAAGGTAGTTGAGATTCAAAGGGGGAAACAGGTATAATGATATCGTTCACAAAGCAACGCCCATGTACGAGGCTCCAAGGGAGAGTCCAGGGAAGTCACCCTCGAGTATGACGATCCTAGGGTAATATCCTATGCAAACGCTAAGGAAGTTTTATGAAAACGTTGAGTAACAGTCCCAACAAACTAGTAAATTGGTTTTAAGAATTCGTTGAGGGAATTTAAGGTAAACACAGGGCAATATTGGTGTGAAAAGTGATAAATTTTGGAGGAGACATGACACACAATTACACACAAAACTTCACAATTTTTCATTACGTTATGCTCAAAATAATACATTAACAAGATAGTTCTTATATATAAATTCTTCTAAATTTGAGGATTGTTGTTGAGAGAATATCTCAACAATCTCTAACAAACCAAACCAAATATACTATTTTAAGTAATATCTCTAACAAAAAGCTCAGTAAAAGCCCCCATAAAATCGTAGAGTAATTAAATGAAATTCATTGAGGAAGACCCATGAAAAAACGTAGGTCCATTCCATGAATTTCATTGAGTATCTTCCATGCCATGGCAGAGGAAGTTTGATGAGAATCATTGAGGGAAAGACCCATTCGTGAGGGTGAATAAAGTTAAAGACGTTTGGAAAGAAGCAAAAAGTGTTGAGCCCTAAATAGTGGCTCATTACCCCTTAATTAGGGCATATTATATTAGTAATGTTATTTTATTTATGTCAGCTTTAGGCCATTAGTTGTAATTATACCTCCTAGTCTCCTATATATACCAAGGAGACATTTTCATTTGGACTCATCTTGTAATTGTACATTTATGTGGGAATAAGGAGGCTTCCCCCTCGAAGAAGCTTATTATCCGAGTTTCTCTCTTTTTCAAGGCATTGAGTACTTATTCTGATGTTTTTCTATTCTATATTGATATTTGGTTCTTAACATATGGTATCAGAGCTCAAGGTCTTGGGGTTTCATTGCCACATCTAAGACACCTTGGAATTTTCGCTATAACATTTTTTATACAATGTTTCAGAAGTAACGTCTTGGAGGATATTTAGTATATGGATCAAGGTATGTTGGGTTAAAATTTCATCTCTTGAGGGCTTTTACTTTCGGAGATACAGCCTGTGCAAGATAGGGTTCTGGAATCATCCTGAACTGAGTCATTGTGGAATTTTCACTATAAAATATTTTCTGTAATGTTGCAGACCCTGAACTCTGAAGGCTATTCAAAAAACTTAGTAAGGTATCTATGGTAAAAAATTCATCTTCTAGGTCATCTTAAATTTGTAGATACACCCTGTGTAAGATAGGGTATCTGACTAGTCCTATTGACTAGTCTCAAGAAGGTGTTCCAGGTAAAACAATCATAAATTTTTCCTAGAGTATCCAAATTGAGCGATATTAGTTTCATTGGATAGTGGACAGTCTGTAGTATTTTTGGTACGAGTTTCAGAATTTTATATCATTTATTTTGTGTTGGGCACGCTATACAAGTGACATCTCCTGGAAATGCCAAAAATCAGCAAGTTGTGGGGAAGTTATCGTAAATAAATGATTTACAAAAGAAGACAATGACAAAAGATGAACTACAATAGATGGAAGCTAAGTTGGAGGCAATAAATACTAAGATGGATGGTTTAAAAGAGGAGATCATGAAAGGATTGAAAAATTTCGTAATAGAGAGGACACCTGAAAGTGAAAATGTATCCCATGAAATTCATGATGAGGACACAAGGAAGGTGAATCAAGAATGAAGAAACTCTAACTTTGGGTGGAAGAACAACCATGTTCCTAAGATCGATATGTAGAATTTTGATGGCAAGGAGCCTATCACATGGATACTTCAGATGGAACAATTCTTTGATCTACATAATGTTCCACATACACAAAAGGTATGAATTTCTTATTTATATTTAGAACCCAATCAATTTGTATGGTATAGATGGCTTTGTTCTCGTAAATCACTCGTCAATTGGACAATTTTCATGGAATAAATGATAGCACACTATGAGGACACAAGGAGAAATACCTTCTTTAGCCAATTGTTAAATCTCAAGCAAAAGAGTTCAGTTACAGAGCACATTGAGAACTTCCAAAGATTGAATATAAAGGTAACAGATATTCCAGATGAGCACTTGATTGATGTATTCATAGGAACTTTAAGAGATAACATTCAACATGAGGTTCTCCTTTGGGAACCCAAATCATTGTAGAATGCATTTAGGGCGGCAAGAAATGTTGAAAGTAAAAATATGGTTATGGCTACTAGAAGGACCAATCCTAACATCTATAGAGAGAATAATGCTCCTTCTTCTAACACACCTCAACCTACAAGGTTGACACCTCAACAATTGGAGGAAACAAAAGCAAAAGGTTTATGCTTTAACTGTGACAACAAGTACAATAAGGGACATAAGTGTGGTGAGAAGAAATTATTCTACATAGATTGTGAAGAGGAAGAAGAACAAGAACATGAACAAGAACCATCTCAAGATGAAAACGTAGAATCAATTTTGTCTGAAGAAGAGTTGACTCCCACGATATCGTGTAATGCATTGGATGGAATTAGCACTCCTCAAACCCTCAAGCACGAAGGATATATCAAAAAGAAAAAGGTATTGTTCCTAATTGATTCCGGTAGTACTCATAATTTCATTCACTATAAATTAGCCAAAGATCTCAATTTCTTTGTATATCCAGCACCAAAGTTTCAAGTAATGATTGCAGAAGGATGAACTATCAATTGCTCAGGAAAATGCAATAAGATCAATCTTACTATGGGGGAATATGTAATGAATAGTCCAATGATTTCTATACCCATGGGTGGTGTTGATGTTGTACTAGGAATATAATGGTTACAATCATTAGGAACAATGACTTTTAATTTTCAAGAACTTTTCATGAAATTTTCATTGGAAGGAAAAGAAATTGAGTTAAGAAGTATCACAGGGAAACCTGGTAAGATGGTAATCTCTAAGGGCATGACAAAATTATTGAAAAAGGGGAATCAAGGTGTTATTGCACAACTATGATCACTAGATGTTCAAACATCTAAGCCATATATTCCTCTAGATCTCCAAGGGATCATTGATAAGCATTCCAAAGTATTTGAAGATATTCCCAAAGGTCTTCCACCCACTCCAAATCATGATCATGAT
This sequence comes from Picea engelmannii, assembly GCA_009831015.1. NCBI lineage: Eukaryota > Viridiplantae > Streptophyta > Pinopsida > Pinales > Pinaceae > Picea > Picea engelmannii. The sequence continues at coordinate 393,525 of ML779508.1, read as the reverse complement.
ATTCACTTAATTCCTGGGAGTGTTCCTCCTAACATCAGGCCATACAGATACTCTTATGCCTAGAAGAGTGAAATTGAGTGCATGGTTGAAGAAATGTTAGAGGCTGACATTATTAGACCTAGCCAAAGTTCTTACTCTACACCGGTGGTAATGGTATTCAAGAAAGGTGGCTCATGGCGTATGTGTCCAGATTATAGAGAGCTCAACAAGATCACTATTAAAGATAAGTTTCCCATTCTTGTCATTGATGAATTGTTAGATGAACTACATGGAGCAATCTGTTTCACAAAGTTGCATCTTTATTCAGGGTATCATCAAATTAGAATGAAGGAAGAAGATATCCCAAAAACAACATTCTGAACTCATGAAGGCCATTATGATTTTTTGTTCATGCCTTTTGGCCTTACAAATGCACCTTCCACATTCCAAGGGTTGATGAATTCCATTTTCAATCCCTTCCTTCGAAAATTTGTGTTAGTATTTTTTGATGATATGCTAATCTATAACAAGTCTTGGGAGGATCATGTGCGACATGTTGACAAGGTGCTACAACTACTAAAGGAGCAACAAATATATGACAAACCATCCAAATGTTTCTTTGGAGTGAAGGAGGTAGAGTATTTGGGTCATATTGTATCTCATGAAGGTGTCAAGGTAGACCCTAACAAGATTAAGGCCATGATGGACTGGCTGATTCCAAAAACATTGAAGAATCTTAGAGGATTTCTGGGTTTGACAGGTTACTACTGCAAGTTTGTTCGACACTATGGAAGAATAGCGGCACCTTTAATGATACTAACTAAGAAGGATGCATTTTCATGGACTCTAGAGGCAACTAAAGCTTTTGATCAACTTAAAGAGGTGATGTGCAAAGCTCATGTCTTGACCACTCCAGACTTCACAAAAACCTTTATTTTGGAATGTGATGCCTCGGGAAATGGAATTGGTGTTGTCCTAATGAAAGAAGGAAGGCCCCTGGATTTTGAAAGTCGACCACTCAAGGGAAAGGACTTACACAAATCCATTTATGAGAAGGAAATGATGGAAATACTACATAAGATGGAACGGTACGGTATGGTACGGGACAGACCGATAAGTGTGCTCACAGCCCAGAGATAGGACAAAAGGTAGGTTACCATAAAGTGTTGTGTGTATCCACCCTTTTCAACGCCATATCAATCGTCGCTATTGCCAAGGCCAATCACCATCAAAATCGACTTTGAAATGTGCATTGGAACCTCCTCAATCATCGAACTTTCCAAGCCAAGCTTGTAGTGTCTCCCCCGAATATGTTCTTCAATTAAGTCAATCCATCAAGTCAAGCCCGTCTCTTATACCTGTCTTGTGACCGCTAGTGTAATGGCACCCACCAACTGTGGGACCGGACTCACCCAACTGCGCATGGATCAAATCCAACGGTAGGTGGAGATCAAATTGACACGATCGGACGAAGGAGCTTTCCTTAGCGCTTGCTTTACTTACTTCTGAAGAAATGGTGTCCTTACCTAATGAGTAGGCTCTGCAAGGTCAAAACATATCATGATAGTCTTAAATGCTTCTTTGAACAAAGACTATCTTCAGAAGAACAACAGAAATGGGTAACCAAGATATTGGGTTATGATTTTGAAATCGTTTATAAAAAAGGGAAGAAAAATGTTGTGGCAGATGCACTCTCAAGGAAGGATGAAGATGTTGAGGCCTTTCTCTGTGCTATCTCGATCATCCAACCTAATTGGATAATAGAAGCAAGGGATGAATGGAAGAATGAAGAAAAAGTGTGGACTCTCATTCAAAATTTGCAACAGGATTTTAGTACATCAGATACATTTACATGGAAAAATGATTCACTATGGTACAAAGATCACTTATATTTATGTAAGAAATCCAAACTCAAACAAAAGTTACTATTGGAATTGCACACCTCTCCTGTAGGAGGGCACTCGAGACTTTTAAAAACCTACCATAGGGTCAAGAAGGAATTTTTCGGGGATGTACTTAAAAATTATGTTCAAAGGTTTGTGGCAAAATGTTTGGTTTGCCAACAAAATAAGGTGGAAACAATTAAGACCCCATGTATTTTACATCCATTAGCCATCCCAAGTCATCATTGGGAGGAGGTTTCCATGGATTTCATCACAGGGTTATCAAAGTCTGAAGGAAAGAGTGTCATCATGGTGATTGTTGATAGATTGACCAAGTACACACAGTTTTGTGCACTCTCTCATCCCTTCAAATCTAGTACAGTTTCCACTGCATTCATGGAGACATTTCAAAAGTTGCATGGCAGCCCAAAGATTATTGTAAGTGACAGAGATCCCATCTTCACTAGACATTTTTGGACAGAATTAATTTCTTGTTTGGGTACTCAATTGGCTCATAGCTCATCCTATCATCCTCAATCTGATGGACAAACCAAGATAGTGAACAAATGTCTGGAAGGCTACCTTCGTTGCTTCATCTCTGATAAACAAACACAATGGTTCAAATGGTTACCCTTGGTAGAATGGTGGTATAACACTTCCTTTCATACAGCAACAAAAATGACACCATTTATGGCACTCTATGGATACCACCCTCCTTCCATCACTTCTTCTCTAAAATAAAAATCTAAGGTTCAAGCAGTGCAATATCACATCGAGTATCAACATCAAGTTCTACAAATATTAAAGGATAGCCTGACCATGGCACAAAATCATATGAAACAAAAAGCAGATCAACATTGTAGTGAAAGAAGTTTTGAAGTAGGTGATTGGGTGTTTTTAAGACTACAACCATACAAATAGATGTCCCTCAAGCAAGCCAAGAAGGATAATAAATTATCACCAAAGTACTATGGCCCTTATAAGGTGTTGCAAAAGATTGGTAATATGGCATACAAATTGGAGTTTCCTGCATCTTCACGAGTACACCTAGTTTTCCACGTTCCATGCTTAAAGAAGGTTATAGGTGACAAGATCCCAGTTCAAACTATATTGCCAGAACTTGATGAGGAAGGAAAAATCATATTGGATCCTGAAGCCATCATTGACACAACAATTCGCCAGCTGAGGAATAGATCCATTTCAGAGTATCTCATTGAATGGAGGAAACTATCAGTTGAAGATTACACTTGGGAAGATGAGTATTTTATACAGAATCATTAATCAAGTGTTGCAGACAACACTTGTCTTAAGGGGAGGGGCATGTTAATCCCTAAATACTGGCTCATTACCCCTTAATTAGGGCATATTATACTAGTAATGTTATTTTATTTATGTCGGCTTTAGGCCATTAGTTGTAATTATACCTCCTAGTCTCCTATATATACCAAGGAGACATTTTCATTTGGAATCATCTTGTAATTGTAAATTTATGTGGGCATAAGGAGTTTTCCCCCTCGAAGAGGCTTATTATCTGAGTTTTTCTCTTTTTCAAGGCGTTGAGTACTTATTCTGAGGTTTTTCTATGCTATATTGATATTTGGTTCTTAACAAAAAGGCACCCGAAGCAACACAAAATTATGTCCAGGAATAAAAATTCATTATGAAAACTCCGGGTAAAGAGAAAATTCAGTTCTGGGAACAGTTTAAATGTTGTTGCGCTTTCAAATTTTAGGGGTTGCAGGTTATAAAAGGAAGGGGGAAGAAAACCCATCAAGAAATTTGGGATTACTCTTGGTTTGACCATGGTCACATGGTAAGGTAAAATCTAGGTGTAAACCAAAATCAAATGGATGATCGAAGGCCAAAGAACATAACCCCAGGCACATCAATCAGACAGAGGGCCAGCGTAAAACGCACAACCCAACCATTCCATAGATGGGGGATAGTCTAGTGTTAAAAGGTTTTCAACTCACACCATGGTTTCCATCTATGTAGGTGCGAAACCTCAAGATTATTTGAGGGGTGGAATACAATGAAACTATAATTTAAAACAAACTAGTAAGCCTCCAATTGAGTGGCCAATGAAAAATCGGAGTTGGTTATAGATGTCCATTAACAATTAAAAAATTCCATGCTTTAATGAATATTCTGATAACAGAGACAATAAATAAAAAAAATCGAAATTTGTCCAAAAGATGACCATTCAGTGGATGAAAGATGAAGTGTAAATAATTGGAAGTTGAAAAGACAATAGTGCAATGGTCTCTCCCCAATCCACAACCAAGGAGAAATATTACAATGTTCGACATCATAAAACCCCTACAACTTACGGAGAAATTCAAATCCAAGAGTACAATTTAATCATATTACAATTACATGCATACAAATCACAATACAAATAACTGGATTGATGACAAAGAAGTCAAAGATGATATTCATCAATGGCGCTCCTTCCTATCTCCATCCTGTTAATCGTCGAGACCTCACAGGTACCTCCCAACCAATGCTAAGGGTACTCTTCTTCCCCCTTAGCCCCCCGAGTCGCAAAGGGTCCACACACACAAAACAAAGAAGCTATCTCCCAACTCGCCTAGCAAGATCAAGCTACCACTCTCTAATCGAGTTGGGCATCCCAACTCCCACAAGGTAAAATCAGTCAAGAAAAATATCGGCAGCGTAACCTTACGCCTCCCAGGTGTGATCCATAGTCCTCCTTCGCCATCCCTTTTATAGAGTTTTCTTAGTGATTATTTTCCCAAACCCTCATTATATTATTTTTATTAAATTTAATTAGGATAAACCTCCCCCCTACACATGTCACTCGATCCCTTAGTTGCACCAAAAATTAATTAATTAATTAATTAAATTTTGCCTATTTCTCTCACCCACCAAAAAACATTCCTAAAAACACTCCTCGATGTCCCTTTATTCCCTTACATTTATTAAATGATTGATGCCTTTCTTAAAACCTATTTGAGTTCACAATCAGAAGGTTCCAAAGACTAGATTCCTTACTATTTAAACATTCCCTTTTCCTTAAGTTTCCTCCTTTTCTTCTTAGTTTAGATTTAGCAAGTTTAGATATAAACAACAATTTACCCTTTTAATAATATAATCCTTCATTAAAATTTTATTTTAATTATTAATGTGTGACTTTTCTTTACCCCCTTTCTTGTTATATGTCTATTTAGTTTGTTTTTTTTGTTCACATGTTCTACTTAAATCTAGGTTTTAAAATCACTAGGCTTGGCGACAATTTTTTAAGGGAAAATTAGTTATTAAACTTTACTCATACCATCATTCATTTTAAGGCCAAACAGGTCCTAAGGAGGCATATTTTTCTAGGTACTAGGTTTATTAACTTACCAGAGTTAAAAATCGTGATGTGCCCTTCAAGATGCACTATGTGCTCCAAGGGTGCCACTCGCTTGTATTCTTGTTGTATTTACACGACGTGCCCTTCAAGACGCACTACATGCTCCAAGGTTTCCACTCTCCTTTTGACTAATTTTGGTAGACACCAAACCCCTAGAGTCAATACTCTGTCAGGTGATCTTGTGGGAGACTAAGGGCCTCTAAGGAATAAGGAACATGCCTTATTGCACGCCCCTTAGAATCATTGTGAGCGACTATCCCAGTCTGCCCTCATGGCATCATGGATCTCTTGAACTAGGTAATTGTTAACTTATAGTTTGAGGCACGACGAGAGTGATAGTAGGCCATGGAAGGGATGATGTCACACCTCTCCCTCAATATCTCTAGTTTTCATGCATGACCCCTCTACTCCAAATTTGAGTCTGATTAGCAAGCTATCGTCGACCTGCATCCATCAAAAAACATGTCAGCGATCCATAAACAACATCATATCGTATCAGTCATATGTCATATGTGCAATAACAAAAATACAAAAACCATAAACAATCTACTCCCTGACTCGATCTAAATTCCAAGGAGGTCAATCGATGTTGTTGACATCCTCAACCTATCAAGAGTCCTACACACTCAGGAGAACCCAGTCAATAGCACTTGTCTATACATAATAACATAACATAACATCATAAATCACAATCTCATCATCATAATCCATAAGTGAAGCAATCACTCATATAATGAACCGGATCACTTTTATGCAAGTGTCCTTAAAGAATAAGTTACATCCGAAGTGCGCGCAAGAGAGGGATGTTACATTAAGACAATATATTTGATTATATTTATTTGAAATTGATACAATTATGATTTATCCAATTGTTACCAAACATTAAATAATGCTTGTGTTTGTTGATAGGTAGAATATATTGATGATACACCTACTAATACCCAAGATCAAACTAGGTTATTAAGATTTGGACAGGATGATCCAAACCATCCTTTAAACCATACCAAGGCGAAAAGAGAAACATTGAAGAGAATACTACCAACTGATATATTTGAAGAGCTGATGAGATTAACATACATTGATGAGATGCCACATATCTTTAATGATAATGATGATAGTGAAAATGTAGTGCATGAAGAAGGATTGAATGAAATGCTTACATGTTTCTTTGGGGATGGAAACAATGATGATGATAATGATCATGTGGTTCACAATAGCTATGATAGAAGGGGTAGTTACCAACAACATAATCTTGATGATGACAACCTGAAAGACTCAATAAAGCAAGTTGTGAAGATACCCATGTTCATATCGGGTGCAACTATAACATCAAAACTTCCATGCACATTGATATTATTATAAATCAAGTCACTATTTGGTTGGTTAGACAAAGGATTCACTACCCTACTGAAGTGAGTTGAAATGTATTTCTTACTTTGCATTGTTAATTGGTGTACGTAATTCATAAACATTCATCAACTTTGTTTATATTGATTTAAGGGGATGTTATAAACCATATATTGTATATAAATAGTCCTAGTATAGATTAACATATCAAACATGTTCATCATAAGTCAAACATTTAATTGATTTAATCAATGGAAATCTTATAGGGCACTAAAAACTAAAATATTCCCTGAAGAGAATGTGTTTCCATCATCTTGTAGAGAAGAATGCCAGTTGTTGGTTGAGTTGGGTATTGAATATAAGAAAATTCATTCATGTAAAATTGATTTCATTTTATACAGAGATGAATATCAAAACAAGGTAGAATGTCATGTATGCAAAGAGAAGAGACATCGTACATATGTAGAAGGCCCTACAATTCCAAAGACGGTTTTATGTCACATGTCAATTATACCTAGACTTCAACGAATAATTTCGTTACAAGTCACTTGCACAATTGATGGATTGACATGCAAAGAATAGGAGTAAAGATGGATTCATGTGAATTATGGCCGACTCTAAAGCAATGAAACAAATAGAGGGAAAATGGCCAAGTAAATTCAAAGATGAACCACGTAGTATTAGGTTTGGTCTTGCAATTGATGGAGTGTGCCCATTCTCTTTCCTCAACTCAAATTATAGTGTTTGGCCAATCAGATTTGTACTATACAAAATTCCCCCATGGATGAGTGTTATAAAGGAGAACCTTATGCCGACTCTCATAGTTCCAGGAAAACATCAAGTTAAAAATATGGATGTCTATATTGTTCCTTTTATTGATGAGATGCAACTGCTATGGAAATGAATAAGAATGTATGACATATCACATCCTCCATCAAATAGGTCCCTCATGTTGTATGGCATGTTATGTTGGACTATTCATGATTTCCCAGGACTTGGTGTCTGTTCTGGTAAGATAAAATATTTACGTATCCACACTCATAATTTATTTTCATCCCAACTTACTTACTTTTATACTATTATTATGATGCTATTAACATTAAGTATTGAATTACAGGAATTCAAACAAAGGGGATAGTTGCATGTCCAATATGTGAAGATCAATTTCAAGGGCAGTATTCTAAATATATACATAAATTTATTTACACAAACAACAAGGTTTTTCTACCAACAGATCATAAGTTTAGAAATCATCTGAAGAATCAATTTGTTGGAAAAGTTGAAAATAGAGTCCCTCCCATGATTATGGGTCCAATTGATTGCGTTAATAAGTATGAAGATGTTGAATTGAAATCTTGGGAGGATTTTTTTGACCAGGGTGATTCAATTGAAGAACCAGAACAAGTTGTAGTTAATATGCCATAAGGAATGAAAAGGATATCCATTATTTATTAGCTACCTTAGTAGAAGGATCTATTAATATCTCACCTATTAGATCCTACGTGTTGACGATTAAAAATTGTCAATGAATCTTTTCCCGCAAAGTATTGCTAAATCCTACTATTATAAAAACTAAATAATACTAGTAGGTGGGACCCCCTTGAACTATTGGAGAACAAATCTGTTCATTTTTTATGTTGAGATGATGTGCGACACATGGTTGATGAAGATATTGTTGTTATTGGTTGTAAATTCAGCTTATGAAGGGTTGATTTCTTATGTTACTACAACCTAAGCTATTCATTAATGTCGTTTCTATCTGTTCTTATCGCACCTGCACCACAAACATGTTAGTGGAATTACATGAAAGACAAGTTTAAGATAGGCAAGATCAATGCAAAGAAAAGGAACTTAATGCCGCAAATACCACATGCAAACAATTTGGAAGGAATGATAAACAATTGCAAGGGTGAAAAATTGAAAGCTACCCTAACTATATCCTAACTATACTACATGCATGGAAATACTTGATGATTATTGTTAATCCCTAGCTAGCAAGTAAATGGTTATGAGATTGTGATTGAATTACATGTTTAATATGCATATGGTGTTAAATGTTGGTAATGCATTTGACAAGGTGGTGAATGTTATTGGTTTCGATGCATGTTTGATTAACCGTGTTAATGGAGAATTGTTGGCATGTATTGTTGAGTTAATGAGATGTGGGTGGAGGCGACATGAATTTACTGTACGTCACCTTTACTCTTCCCGTTGGCTACCACCCTAGTCAGGCCATTGTTCAATCTTGTTGTTGTGTTTATGCTCCGAAATTTTAACAAGGTGGAACCGCTCGGCTATCTCTCGTTTTAAGGGATTCGATTAACAGGTATGTCCTTTTTTTTCCATTCTTGACTTTGCTCTGGTTATGAAATGATTACTGGATCAGGTGTATGGGTTTGTGTTTTTCCTAAGCATTGCAATTGTGTGAAATTTTGGTGTTTGAATGAAAATGAATGGTTCCTCCTGTAATTTTTTGAGTCCGTAGAGGTTATCGATTTTCCTGATAATATCTCCCTGTTACCACTACTGGTTTAGTTGGAGGGTTTTTGGTTAAATTCTTGGGTGGATGGTTGTCCCCATGCGTGTGCATCTCTGGTTTTTATGGGTTTAATGGCTGAAGGCACTCTACATCACTGTGTTTTGTTCATTTGGGAAATGATTGATTTCATCATTAAAGGCCATTGAATGGACTCTCCTATCCTAAATCAGCCTTGTCATCACCTCAATGTTGTGGTTATTTTAAGAGCCCTAAGGGTTACTCCCTGCGCACGTTAAGCATCATTGTCCGTTGGGTTGGAGCCTCGCTCCTCTATGATATCCCTCCTATCTTGAGACTTGTTATCTATCTGCGAATAATTCATGGTTCCCTCTGTGTATGCACTATTGGTATCGATGTTTTTCACTATTGAAGGAAGTTGGCTCTAGCTTCCCTATGTTAGTCACAGTGAAAAACTTCAACTCCACAGGTCAGAGGGTTGACCAGCCTGGCCTGTTGGTTTTACCACTTGATTGTTGGATGGTTCTATATTGTCAACTATTTTTTATTACAGACCCGTCCAATTGGCTATATGACAGTCGTGCTGGTTTGGCATTTAGTTACCGCCTCTATAAAATGTTGGTAAACCCTGTTTGTTATCTGCACAACTCAAGCTACACAGTGGCTCTCCTTATGTTTGATAAATCAGTGTTGTTTAATGGAGAGGGATGTTGCCCTAATTCGAATGGATGCATGGGTATGCATAGCTACCAAAGCTTGTTTAGTTGATTGATTTTATACAACAGTGGCGAATTGTTTGGTTAATACACAGTCACTAGTAATTTCACTGAGAATCATTTGGACGATTAACTGGCATTAGTTATAAGGACTTGATTTTTCTCACACATATCACGTCTGTGCATGGTGTTTTTGCAAATGAATTAATGGGCATGGTAACTATGTTCTTCTTTGGGCCGAATGACTATTGAGTTGGATCACTGTAGAGAATTTTTCCACTGCATCTTTATGTTTGTTCGACTGTGTAAACCTAGGTTTACACAACATAGTCGATTACAGTGTGATTAGATCATAACGATATTATATTTAATCGATGGCTTGACATGATGGATGAGTTATTGCAATGGCTGAGTATTGTTTTTGTTGAATGGAGATGTTGCCTCATTGTGTTTGTTGGCTACGCACTGTGTATAACATAGATGGCTTCACACTCAAGGATACCCATAGAGTTTTTGAGCATGTTTTGTTGCAATCGACCATTTGTTAAAAAATGTTGTTGATACTCCTTCATGTTGAATGGATGGCCCAGATTTTAAGTCACATTGAATTGTTTTTTTTTTGGCTGTGGTATAACTACATTGCCTAGGAAAATTACCCTATGCATAGCTTGTGTCTAAATGGTGGTTGTTGGTTGTATGATTGATTGTCATTACAGGCATGGCAATTTGGTCTTGACTATTTTTGTTACTACCTATACATGTTTAAAAAATATCATTGCATTTAATTGATGGGATCGATTGCAGCGATAGTGACTCCATTGTTAATTTGAAACATGACTTTTTGCAACACTATTGTGGATTGAATAAATGCATGGGAGGTGGTTGATTTTGATAGTTATAGATTGGAAATGGGTATTGTGCGTAAATTGTTATAAAATGCAAAGTATGTGAATGAAGGGAACATAACCTCTTTAAAATTGTATAGGATACCCATTGTTTTGTGATGGCACTGTGTGGACATTTGATTATGAATAGTGAACTTGTTAGATACACATAAATTATTATTTAGTCAAGTGATGGATGGTTGTTGCATCTCCTTTCACAGAATGTTTTATAGATCACTTAATTAATTCCATGAACATTAATCGTCCTTCTTCCCTTCCATTATTTCACTTTACGCTAATTACAAACCCCATCACCTCCCATATTCCTTTTTCACTCCTTTTTCTGAGATTAATTACAGTCAAGAGAATTTCTGTGTTAAAATGGATGAAGGTGGCAGTGTCTTGTGTGGACTGTAGTGAGGTTTTATTGATTTTCTTTACAGTTGATTGTTGTTGTCATTGAGCAGTGACCATGCTTATCCACTTTCATTATATCATATTTTTGCTCAATACCAACCCCTCACATATCCCAGAACCATGTTTCACCCCCCTGCTCGTTGATTAATAGTAAAACAATTTGTATGGATTAGAATGCATGAGTCTGATACATTGTGAGCCAAATATATTTCATGTTTTTAAGAGTTGTCATGCATGGTTATTTAAAAGACTATTTTCCAATCGATTACACATGCAAGATGATTTTTGTTAGTCGAGGAAGCTATGGCCGAGGAAACAGAAGTAGAGGTAACTGGAACTGAGGCCCAAGAAGGCCCAAGTTCTCTATACATTTTGACGCTGATTTAGAAGAGCTTGGCCAAATGTTTCATGCTGGATTCTTTAATTGGATTGATCAGCGAATAGTCTGACCTAGTCCTGAAAAGCCTCCTTTCCAAGCTCCTCAAGCACCGAGGTTCCATGTACCTCCTCATGTCTCATTACAACCCGAGGTCCTTGAAAATGATGGATGGAAGGAGATTTTCCACCCAGAAGTCTCCCAACATAATGGCTGGCCCAACTTGTCTTTGCCTCCTCCTCCGCTGGTTAGCCCCATTGTCCAAGCTACCCCAAATCACTCGCCAGTGCAATCCTCCAATGCTAGAAAGAGATTGAAGACTGAAACCCACCATGCACTTGATAAAGGAAAATCCATTTCTGCCCCTTCCTCACCCTACAATGACTCTGACAAATCTGTGTCTTCCCGGATGCATTTGAGGGATGATTGTTCCCACGTGATCAACGAGATTAAGCCCAAAGGCTCTGCATAGCCTAAGGAAAATTCAGGAAAATCAAGAGGTGATAATAGCAACCAAGGAAGGGTTGCATCACAGACTAGGAAATATGTCTTTTGAGTTTTATGTTATCTAGTTTTTTATGACAGTTGATTTCATGGATCTTTGGACAACATGTTTATTTTGGACATATCAGTATTATTTTTTAAATGATTTTAAATTTCATGAGTTTAAATTGCCAAAAGTGAATATGTTGATGGAAGGCACAAGGAGGTATGTTTTTCTTAACTAATGGTTATGTTATGATTGTTATGGTTGTTATGAATTAAAGGGAGTCGCAAGGGATCCCACCTACTAGTTATTATTTATTTATGACCCTTATTATAATTATTACTTTTCCCCCTAACTAAAGTTAGTTGAGTCTTTTAATTAACTTAACTAATTAATTGGTTCAACTTATTCAACTAATTTTAATTTGTTAAAAACAAAAGGAAAGGGAGGAACAAGAGGAGGATAGAAGCAGAAGCATGCTAAGGTTTTCTCTTTGAGTTTATGTTGAGATAGTTTAGTTTTCATTCATTCATATATTCATCATAGCCTAATTCTATTTTGTGATAGCAGGGTCTTATTGTAGACAACAATATTTAGGGCTGAATCAAATCATTCAGACACTTGTTTTTTAGAGGTGTTGGTCTATCTTTGATAGTCTGTGTAGACTTGTATGTTTGTGAATTAATTTTCATGATTGATAAAGGATATTGTGTAGAGTCGAGTGGGAAACAATCTGTGGCAAGATGGTCCAGCTTTTAGAGTTTAGTTTTGGTTTTCTGTCAGAGGTCCTTTTGTATGTTCCATCGAGGATGTCTAAGTTTGACTTTGGTCCAAGATTTCTGTATGAGATTTTGTAAAGAAAATGACTCTTTGGTGAATTGGAATGAAATGAAGGATTGTTTTATGTGTCAACTGTCTTGATTATCATCTTGGTGCCTTTACTTATGTTCTTACATTTATTTCAGCAACTGTTATATTCAGAAAATTACATAAAAAGTGAATTTCCAGCAAGCTTTTTGTTGATAAAAGACTAACCTAAGCACTCGTAATTAATACTTGTGAGTTAGGATGTTATTTTTGTTGGCTATAAACATAGAGTGATATTCCCATCTACTTTTCTTTAGCCAAGTAAAGTCTGAAAATGCTTGAGTGAGATCAATTCATATCGTTTCCTCAACACTACGCACATCTTCAAAAATGTCCCATCTTATATATTTTGACATATATCAGAGAAAGAGAAGGAAACCTTGTCTTTGAGGAGAGATATTTCTCTTTTGCGTACCATAATTGATAGAAGAAATTTGTGGCCAAACAAGGAGAATGAAAGATATGCAGAAGCTCCAATGATTTTGAAAAAAAAAAACCTATACCAACTAAAAAATGGCATTCGTTCAATAAGGACACCTACTGGCTATGGGTCATCATTGGATAAATATTTTATAGTTGATGGACATATCATAGGATTTAAAACACATGATTTTCATAATTTTATGAAGGTATTATATATCATCATTTAAGTTTTACTGGTAACATTGATTAAGTACTAAATATATTTTTATATTTTTTCTGTGAGAAAAATTACTAATGATCTTTGATGAATGTGTTTGATAGAATATCATGCCATTTGAAATTAGGGGGGATTCATGTCTTACCATTTACTTAAGGAATTAGATAAGTCGATTGTCGACATTTACAAGGTATGTGGAATGAAATGTTCATGTGTGAGAGACATAGAGATATTATATTCCATTTTAATTTTTCACTAAAGGTTCATACTAATTTACTATTCTTATATTAGGTGGGTGACCTCCAAGGAGATCCACGAATGTGAAGTACCAAAACAGAAGAAAAAAATTGCATAAATTGTATGTGTATTTGAGAAGGACCTCCCTACAAGTTTCATGGACCTACAAGTCCATTTACTTATACACCTAGTCGATGACATTGAATTGGCGGGTGTTGTATCAATGAGGTGGATGTTTTTCTTTGAGAGGTATATGAAAACTCTAAAAATATATGTCCAACAAAAGGAACATCCAAAGGGTTGTATGGTTGATGGGTATGTATTGAATGAAGCATTTTTCTTTGTTAAGCCCTAATATTGGCTCATTACCCCTTAACTGGGGCATATTATATTAGTAATGTTATTCTATTTATGTCGGCTTTAGGCCATTAGTTGTAATTATACCTCCTAGTCTCCTATATATACCAAGGAGACATTTTCATTTTGAATCATCTTGTACTTGAACATTTAAGTGGGGTAAAAGGAGGTTGCCCCCTTGAAGAGGCTTATTATTTGAAATTATCTCTTTTTCAAGCCGTTAAGTACTTTTTCTGAGGATTTTCTATGCTATAATGATATTTGGTTCTTAACATATGGTATCAGAGATCAAGGTCTTGGGGTTTCCCTGCTACATATGAGACACCTTGGTATTTTTGCTATAACTTTTTTTCTACAATGTTTCAAAAGGAACGGATTGTAGAATATTTAGTAGATGGATCCAGGTACGTTGGATTCAAAATTCATCTCCTGAGGCATTATACTTTCGGAGATACAACCTATACAAGATAGGGTTCTGGAATCATATTGAACTGAGTCATTGCGACATTTTCGCTATAAAAAATTTCCTGTAACATTTCAAACCCTAAACTCTGGAGGATATTTATAGAAATTCATAAGGCATATGTGGTAAACATTTTAGCTTATGGGTCATCTTAAATTTGTCGATACACCCTGTGTAAGATAGGGTATCTGACTAGTCCTATTGACTAGTCTCAAGAAGGTGTTCCAGGTAAAACAATCATAACTTTTTCCTAGAGTATCCAAATTGAGTGGGACTAGTTTCATTGGATCATGGACAGTCTGTAGT
>ML779508.1:363788-374362 GCA_009831015.1 Picea engelmannii | reverse complement strand
ATTCTTCCTATGTGAATTCCTTGGTAAGGATTTTGAATATGGGCCACACTTCTAGGATGAAGAACGAGCACCGAATATTATTGATGGAGAAAAACCACAATCTAATGGTGTTCAAGTAGAAATTAATAAGTAATTTCATGATCACTGTGGTTGTTTTCATTGCAATCATTAATTTTCTCTGTAATTTATTGGTCAAATTAATAGCATAACATTTGGAGTTTGAAATTAACATCTTGACATGTAATAGGTGTAGATGAAAGTGCTATACTCAACAACTTCATTATGTACCACGTGAACTTTATGAAAAAAATGGATTGATTTGTATGATAAAAGAGAGAAGAAGTGTTAGAAGCAAGGATAAAGTTTAAGAGATCCAACCCAAGGAATACTCCACTTCCCAATGATCTGCTTGGTGAATGGGGCAAAGATTGCACACTAGAATGGGTTATTGAACAAATTCAAAATCAAATAGAAGATGAGGGTATAGATTCAAACATAACAGAAGATGAAATCAAAATGTGTATAGTATGTGGTATAGTTGGAATTTTACAAAATGTTGTTTCCTTGCAGTTTTGACACTATTAACTCTTTTAATATTCTTCATTATATTTGTTTTCCTTGAAATAAATGGTCATTCATAGGCAAGGAAATATCCTGCAATGTGGGAATATGGAAAATATTATTGTGTAGAAAGTGTATATGTAAAGAGACGGTCCTTTGATTGTGGCATCATGGTTGATTTCAAGAAATCCAATCGAGCAAGCTCAAAACATAAGAATATTGTTGAAGGAAATTTACAATATGTTGGAAAAATCCAAGAAATTATTGAGTTGGATTATTGCTCTTTTAAATGTTGTATTTTTAAGTGTGGATGGTATGAAGCATTTGAGAGGACACTAAGACATGATACCCATAGTGGATAGTTTTCTATAGATTCCTCAAGGTTCCTATCGGAGGATAAGGAGCCTTATGTTCTACCAATTCATTGTGAGCAAGTATTTCTTTAACTCAATTAAGAAGCAGTAGTGATCATTAATCTATTGATTCATAGTTTATTGCAATAATGATATATATGTGTGTGTGTTTATTAATCAATAAAATTGTTATAAGATATGTCTAATATATGTATGTCGTTCATGTGCATGTATTTTTCTATGAAGATATTTTGGACCCGAAATGGATATTTGTCATACATTATGAACCAAGATTAAGGCATGTATTTGACTATGCATTAGTGGATATTGAGAAAAACAATGATGGCCAACAAAATGAGAGAAAGGGATTAGAGAAAATTGAATAAATTAACATCCATGATGATGTTGAAGATGATTATGTTTAGGCACAAGAAGACAACAATCCAGAGTTAGATGATGTTATGGAAGACAACAATATGGATGGTATAGAAAATGATGATCCAAATACATCTGGTAACAATATATATGGTCTACAATCAAATTTCAATGAAGATGAAGATGATGCAAGTCAAGATGAGGATAATGATAATATTAAATACTTGAAATAACATATGAACATTGACAATGATACACTGAATGACATTGTTGCAGACAATAATGTTAATGACCAACACTTTTAAATTTTCATAATTATTTGTAATCCATGTTTTTAAAAAGTTGATTCTTATGGCCCAAACTTTGAAATGCTTCAGTATTATTTGTGTTGATACAAATTACCTATTGCAATATCCTTAAAGTGTTTAATCTTTGCTTTCAATTGTTGGAAAAAAAAATTAGGATTACTTGGATAAGAGTTAGCATGGTTATTGGTCATTTGTTGGCAATTGTTAAAAAATATAATTGTAACATATATCGTATATGTAAAAAAATGTAAATCCAGACCATTAGGCTAAATGTATCCAAAGTTTGATCATTGGTTTATATTTTAAAACAATTTGAAATATTTCACTAAGCCTAAACCTAAGACCTTAACCTTTATACCATCTAAACCCTAACCCCTTAACCCCTTGAAACATGGATGATATCGAAGATTATATGGGGACATAATAGATCCTTGAGTCTCGAAACCCTTGCATACCATCAAGGCATGTTCCTAGTATAACCATGTCAAATTTCAACATTGGCCTCATTCACTACTAACTATGTAGGGTCAATGGATGTCATTAATCCCTTCTCCCGATATAATCCTTAACCCATTAACCATTAAACCACTTGAATATTAGACCCTATAAAATTATTTTTGGATGTCTCAACTTAATAGAATCGTGGTTTAACATCTCGAAGAATTCCACAAGAAAAAGACAAATACATGGAAATTGGAATCTTCATCAAGTTTCGTTGTAAATATGGGTATGTCAGGTTTGATATATGTTGGCATGTATGGAGAAATTGGGTCATGATGAATATGAGTATGATGACGATGGAAATGACAACCATGATGATGGTGATGATGATGATAATTATGTCCTTGAGTCTTAAGCCCTCCATACCGTCAAGGCATGCACCTAGTCTATCTTGATGTTTGAACAACATCGAGAAGACATTATTCCATATATATATATATATATATATATATATATATGACATGATATTTATAATACAAATTATAAATATATATATAATAAATATGTAGTTATTTATTATCCAAGGGACACATTCATGGATGGTCACCATATGTTCTATATATATGGAACACTTGTCATTGTAATAAGATATTCACATACAATATCATCTCTTATGAAAAATCAACATGGTATCAGAGTGGGACTGGGATTAACTCCCTCACAGGAGGGCCTCGGAAAATAAGAGAGATAGCTTGCCGTGGTCCCTCTTCAGAGGGAGTGATGAGGTACAGATGCATTGTGGGGTAGTGGATGTATTGGGGACATGTTGTATCTATTTGAGAACTACCCACGGGCCTTGGATGCATTGATTGTGAATTCAAAGGGGTGCATGTAATGAGGTATAGATGCATTGCAGGGTGGTGGATGTCATGGGGACATTTTGTAGCTATTTGAGAGCTACCCACAGGCCTTGGATGCATTGGTTTTGAATTCACACAGGTGCACATGATAAGGTACACATGCATTGAGAGGTATCTGATGTCATGGTGACATGTTGAAGATATTTGAGAGCTACCCATAGGCATTGGATGCGTTGGTTGTGAAGTCATGTTGTACTATGGATATCTGATGAGCTCGTGTGGAAACAAAGAATACCTCACTAGTTAAGAGGGAATGTTTAAAGTTTGTATACTTCAGAGACAAGCTTTGGCATGATGAAGAATGTCTCCCTCGTTGAGAGGGAGTGTTGATGTTTGAACAACATCGGGAATATGTGTTTGTGTGTGTGTGTGTGTGTGTGTGTGTGTGTGTGCGTGTGTGTGTGTTTGACATGATATTTATAATACAAAGTATACATATATATAATAAATATGTATTTATTTATTATCCAAGGGACGCATTCATGGATGGTCACTATATGTTCTATGTATATGGAACACTCATCATTGTAATAATATAATCACATAGAATATCATCTCTTATGAAAACTCAACAGTCTAAAAATGTAAAATTTCAATGCATACAGTCACATTTTGAAGAAATTTCAACATTCGCCCCATTCACTGCTCACTGTGCATGGTTGGTGGATGACATTGGTGATGGGAATGTTGGAAGTTCCAAGACATTTCAAGAGAGTTCTAACAAATATTCTATAGAAAGGAATGATGAATGATGACAATGATATCGATGTGCATGATGAACATTGATGAAAATGTGGATGATTTCGAAGATTATGTGGGGACATAAGACATACTTGAGTATTGAAACTCTCCCATACCATCAAGGCATGTGTCTAGTCTAACCATGTCAAATTTAGATGTATACATGCACAGATTGAATAAATTTTAACGTTTCCCCCATTCAGTGCTCACTATGTGGGGTCGGTGCATGACATTTGTGATGGGTGTATTGGAAGTTCCATGACATTTGAAGAGAGTTCCAACAAATATTCTACAGATGGAAATGAAGAATGATGAAAATGAGATGTTCAATATGAATGTTGATGTAAACATGGACGATCTCAAAGATTATGCGGGGACATTAGACATCCTTGAGTCTTAAAACCCTCCCATACTGTCAAGGCATGTGTCTAATCTAACCATGTAAAATTTTGATGCATACAAGCATAGATTGAAGAAATTTCAACGTTGGCCCCATTCACTGCTCATTGTGTGGGGTGGGTGGAAGACATTTGTGATGGGTGTATTGGAAGTTCCATGACATTTCAAGAGAGTTTCGACAAAGATTCTACATATGGAAATGTTGGATGATGATAATGATACATCTGTTGGTTTAATATTTTATCTACTTTGATATTACTTTACTATCATACATTGACCCAGGTTCACATTTAACAAGCTTCCAACAAAATCCCTCTAAAACAATTTTCCCCCTGGTAAGCCACAAGGCAGTGCATTAGACATGGTACACTACGTAGTCTCACTCGAGATAGTTCTATGGGTGGTTGCAATACTCAGACGCTTGCCACATGGGAAGAAGTGAATATCTGTGGTTGTACCTTGTGATCTTCATTTATTTAGTCTAACATCTTAATTAATCAGTCACTCTTACTCATGCATGTGAAATATCATATCTAACTAGTTCCTTCATTCATTTATCTATCATTTAATCATTAACAACAATGGAGATGCACAAAATTAAGTCACATAACACAAGTTTTACTATGGTTCACCCCCTCTTGGGATATGTCCACAAAGATTTGGCTCTCAAGCTTCTTTATTATGTCTCAACAATATATCACATCGTGTGCATTTACAGTCTTGGATCTTACAATCTCAATAGGCTTCTCAATCCATGTGAGGCTGACTAGATCGCACCAGGATCCTCATCCTACGATATAACCCTTGGGATCAATTTGATCGACTCTTCTCTATCTCATCATTGTATTGAATGTTGCAGTTCTAGAATTTCTCACTCCTCCTTTATGTTTGTGTCTCTCTCCCTAGACCTCCTAGGCACTACTTATACATATTATTTGCTTATCAGCCATTATAATATCTTGCAAAAACCCTAACCCTAATGTATTTAGGTATCTCTTGCATGTGTGCCTCGCATGATTCCCTCACATGTGCTGATTTTCCTCCCAGCTGTATTTTTTTCCACTTCATACTTTTCTCTCCAAAAATGGCCTTTTCCCCAAAATGGGCCTGCGCCCAACAATGTCCATGATGAACATTGATGCAAATTTACTGGATGATATCAAATATTATGTGGGAACATTAGACATCGTTGAGTCCTAAAACCCTCCCATACCGTCAAGGCATGTGTCTAGTCTAACCACGTCAAATTTCGACGCATACAAGCATAGTTTGAAAAAAAATCAACGTTGGCCCCATTCACTGCTCACTATGCGGGGTTGGTGGATGAAATTTTTCATGGGTGTATTGGAAGTTCCATGAAATTTCAAGAGATTTATGACAAATATTATACAAATGGAAATGGTGAATGATGACAATGATATGTCCATGATGAACGTTGATGCAAACGTGGACGATCTCAAAAATTATGTGGGGACATCAAACATCCTTAAGTCTTGAAACCCTCCCATAAAGTCAAGGCATGTGTCTAGTCTAACTACATCGAATTTCAATGCATACAAGTAGAGTTTGAATAAATTTCTTTGTTGGCCCCATTCACTGCTCACTGTGAGGGGTTGTTAGATGAAATTTGTGATGGGTGTATTGGAAGTTCCATGAAATTCCAAGAGAGTTTCGACAAAGATTTTATAGGTGGAAATGATGAATTATGACAATTAGAAGTGTATGATGAATATTGATGCAAACATGGGTGATATCAAATATTATGTGGAGACATCAGACATCCTTAAATCTTGAAACCCTCCCATACTGTCAAGGCATGTTTCTAGTCTAACCATGTCAAATTTTGATGCATATAAGAACAGATTGAAGAAATTTCAACGTTGGCTCCATTCACTGCTCACTCTGCAGGGTTAGTGCATGATGACATTTGTGATGGGTGTATTGGAAGTGCCATAACATTTCGAGAGAGTTCTGACAAAGATTCTATAGATGGAAATGATGAATGATTCCAATGCGACGTCCATTATATTGAATGTTGATGCAAAAATGGAAGATCTCAAAGATTATGTGGGGACATCAGACATACTTAAGCCTTGAAACCCTCCCATACCATCAAGGAAACTGTCTATTCTAACCATGTAAAATTTCGACGCATACAAGTACAGATTGAAAAAAATTCAAGGTTGTCCCCATTCACTGCTCACTGTGCAGTGTCGATGGAAGACATTTGTGATGGGTGTATTAGAAGTTCCATGACATTTCAAGAGATTTCCAACAAAAATTCTATAGAATTGAATGACGAATGATGAAAATGAGATGTGCATGATGAACGTTGATGCAAACATGGACGATCTCAAATATTATGTGGGGACATCAGACATCCTTGAGTCTTGAAACCCTCCTATACTGTCAAGGAATGTGTCTAGTCTAACCATGTCAAATTTTGATGCACACATGCACAGATTGAATAAATTTCAACGTTGGCCCCTTCATTGCTCACTATGCGAGGTCGGTGCTTGACATTTGTGATGGGTGAATTGGAAGTTCCATGACATTTCAAGAGAGTCCCAACAAAGATTCTACATATGGAAATGACAAATGATGACAATGAGACATCCATTATGAACGTTGATGCAAACATGGACGATATCAAATATTATGTGGGGACATCAGACATCCTTGATTCTTGAAACCCTCCCATACCATCAAGGCATGTGTCTAGTCTAACCATGTCAAATTTTGATGCATACAAGAACAAATTGAAGAAATTTCAACGTTGGCCCAATTCATTGCTCACTATGCAGGGTCGGTGGAAGACATTTGTGATGGGTGTATTGGGAGTTCCATGACATTTCAAGAGAGTTCCGACAAATATTCTACATATAGAAATGATGGAAAATGACAATGAGACGTGGACGATCTCAATGATTAGTGCGGGGTCGATGAAATTCATTAATCCCTTGACCATATATAATCCCTAAGCAATTAACCATTAAACTACCTAACCCATAAGCCTTAAATCCCTTATCCCTTGACCCTTAATCCATTAACATGTAACCCCTAATCCCTTAACCCTTAATCCCTATACCCCAAATCCCTAAATCCCCTAATCCCCAAAGACCCTATCCACTTAATGCCCAAAAACTCAACAAATTAACTATTTAGGCACATCAAGAGTTAAATTGGAAGCCAAACTACAAGCTAAAAATGAAGCTAATATGGATACTAAACTGGAAGCTAAACTTGGCGCTTATTTGGGCGCTAAATAGGGTGCTAACTTGGGCACTAAATTAGGTGTTATTAGCGCCTACTTTAATGCCAATTTGGGTTTCTTGACGCAAATAATAGCCAAAATACCGACATCTCGATCAATAGTGTTGACTTTAGCAAAAAAGAGGAGAAAAATACATTAAAATAGCCAGTGGAAGAAAAAAAGGGAGCTAATCACATGGATTTGTTGTAGTGTATCCGCTAGTTATCTAGGAAACATTTTCTCGTACATGGTTCAACAAAAATTCTTTAATCACAAACATTTCACCCCCGCATCATCACCAATCATCTTCCTGGGTCTTCTTTGTCTTACTCATAACCACACTCTAGGTTTTTCTAGGTTACCCTCAACCATTACATCCTCAAGTGGTTTTGGTTTACCAAGGACCGTACATTACATCAAGTGGTTAGGCTAACCATGGACCTTCCTCTATCACAACAAATGGTTTTTGGTTTACCATGAGCCATTTGACATTCAAATTATGAGGGTGTGCATGCCTCATCATGGCTTACATCAATATTTGACTCAAGTACACACAATTTCCAAATTTAATTTTAGGCTAATCTATCCATTTTACAAACATTGGACCAATACCATTTTCTTTCCATCATAAAAAAACATCATTCAAGGAGGACCATTAAACTTCTTAGGGATGTCATTTTTAATGGATTTGTTGCTTTTAAGTCTCATTTTTTGAAAACATGGTACTATTTTCTCTTACCTTGCTTCTTCACTTCATCATTCATTCATTTGCAACAAAGTTACCAACATGACGAGAATTGTGACCTCAAAACGAGGACTCTAGCCCTTAAAACCCATAATTTTGCATAAAAAACATGAAAATCAACCCCCAAATCAAAAAGTGGTGCTATCGGTAGCACAATTTTTCTAACGGGGTCAAAATTATCAACACCTAGATTAAAAAGTGATGCTACCTAAAGAAAAAAAAATCTAAACGTTAAAATTATAGTTAATTACGACATAATTGAAATGGTAGCCTTGACAACAGATCTCTATGCAAATAAAAAACCCAAAATTAGATCCTAAATAGTCACTTGAAAATTTGTTTTCTATTTTTTTTTTTAATTTACATTAAAAAATAAATAAAGAGAAAGGATTAAATCTTCACAATTTTTTTTTTAAATGAAGAAAAAAACACATTTAAAAAAATATATTCAAAAGGCTAATTAAAAAACAAACAAACAAACAAACAAAACAAACAAACAAAATAAAACAAGACAAAACAAAACAAAACATTAAAAAAAGGTGGAAAAAAAAGTTAAAAATAAATGAAAAAAAAAAATTCTCTGAAAAATAATAATTAAAAAAAACAAATTGTTAAAAAAAATCAATAAAAAAAAAACGTTGGAAACATTAAAAAGAAAAAGAAAAAGAAATAGTAAAAAAAGCTTTAAAAAAAATCTAAAATAAAAAAATATTCAAAATAAACTAAAAATCCCTAACTTAAAACTTTATATTAAAACAATTTAAAAAAAACAAGTTAAAATAATATATATATATATATATATATATTAAAAAAAGAAATTATAAATTTTTATACTTCAGTTTTATTTTTTTAAGTTTTTTAATATAATTTTTTTATTTTTTTATTGTAATTTTAAGTTTTTTTTAAGTTTTATTTTTTTTTAATTTGTTTTTTTTATACATATTTTTTCTTTTTTGTGTTTTTTAAACCTTTTTAAAGTTTTTTTGCCCATAAATTTGTTACCAATAGCACCATTTTTAAAAACGAGGTAAAAAATGTGACCCACAAAAAAATGAGAACTTTGTAGAGTTCTCGTTAAGTTGGTAACTATGTTTTGTTTGCTTCATTATTCATTGTCATTTTCCCATGCCATATTCTTTGTTGCTTCATCTTATATTCCCTTATCTCTTTTATCTTTTCTCTTCAATATGCATTTTCCTTTTGCTTCTTCTATTCATATCAAGGAGTCTACCTTCTTCTTCTTTTGTCTTCTTCTTTCATCTTGTTAATGATGCCTTCTTCTTATTTTCCTCCTTTTGTTGTCATCTTGTCTCATCTACGACTGCAATCTTCTTCATTCACATAAAATTACATGCATAAAATATGTTGCTTGTTGGGTTGTGTAATGTCCAACAAGGCAATCTGTTACCTTGGTTTGGCAAACTTAACTGATGCACCGGTGTCATGATTTGACATGACTTTACCTTTAATTTTGACTCTAATTTTGATTTGGACTCAACTTATATTTCAATTATACCTCTTTACATTAACAAACTCAATGCAAAAACATGTTGCAAAGAGAATAAGGAAGTTTGTGTTACCCATATCTTGGCACTCAACACAAAATCTATTATTATGACTTTCAAATGATAGTCTCTTTACAAAAAAAATCCATCTTTTGCAAATTACCAATAACCATGCCTTCTCAAACTCCATCAACACTTTTGTGAGTGATGGCCTTTAAAGAAATCATACCATACCATTAAAAAAATACCATATGTAAATATGTATTTCTTCAATCTTCTCATTGTGGCCTTCTTCTATGTTCAATATGTTCATAGCTTGTTTACATAAAATTTCACTTCTCAAATGTTGCATGTGAATTAAAAGATATATTTCCATGATTTGGTTGTGATCGCCTTCTTTGGAGAGAGGAGTTTAGATGGATGCTAGGAACTTTCAATCAAATCGTTGCATTGATTTCATGATTTTTTCTAGGGAGCAATGATGTCATTAAAATTATTGATTGTGGCCTAAAATAAAATTGTTATTACAGAGATTTGAGCACGTCATTAATTGAGAGTTGAATTTGTTTGCATATATTTCTATGAATGTTGAGGATACACCTGTCAATCCATGGCCTTTCTTGACAAGCAATATGCCTCCTCTTCTTGCATGTAGGTTGGTTGAACCATGTCTATACATAATTTTACCAATGTTCTTAAAATGCCCATTGGGCACAACATTGTTGTTCTTCATCATGACTTACCTCGATTGATATCTGCCTGCACTCATTCCACCTCTACCAACAAACCCCACCAAATCTAGAAATTTCATCTCAAACTCATGAGGATTACAAATGCCCTGATTGCAAATCAACATATCAATAGACATATCTTCATTCATCACTTTCTGCACCTCTTTGAAATTTCACACATCTGCACTGAAATTCATTCTTTGTTTCCAAACATAAATCTCACATATTTTTAGCTTCCTCTA
>ML779508.1:336825-351101 GCA_009831015.1 Picea engelmannii | reverse complement strand
TAAGTTGTTCTTAAGGGGGGATATTAGGATATTTAGACACTTAGGAGTTAGTTACGATCTACTTGGTCTAATATGTCGTTAGGTAAAAGTGTGTTTCTTAGTGTGTTTCTTTAGTATGCATTAGTATGCATTTGTAGTTAGGAAATCTGACGGCCACGATATGTTCCCGACATAGAGTGATCTAAAAATTCATACTCTCCTCGATCTTAACGGCCATTGATCTATGGCTTAACACCTGATTGGTCCATGAAATCTATTTAAAGAGCATGGAGGGTCATTTGTCGATGATCGATTGTGAGAAACTCTCTTGTAAAATCTCGTTGTAATCTTTTTCTTTGCATTAATAAGCTGCTCCAAGTGGCTACGTTGGCCGGGGCCGTGGATGTTTCTCTGTAGGGGTTTTACCACGTGAAAACATCGATGTGTTTATCTTTGATGTGTTTATGTGAGTGGTTACTGAAGGTGTTCGCCCTCTATTGGAATACCTGTGTTTTTGAACAATCAAGGGCCTGCCTTTGGTTTTCGCAAATCCTAAAACAAGAAAGGTTGGATGACTACTAATTGAGAAGGAAAAATGAATAATATGACTACCTGACTTACTATGATGGAAAATATCCTCATTCATTTGATTATTGGAGTGTTCCTTGAAGAGTTTTTGGTTGGAGGTGTTGTGGAAATTGTAACTAAATTTAGTTGATATGGATAAGTTATCTTTATCAATGCATTCTTTAACCATAATTTAATATACTCTTGCATGGGAGAAATTGTCATCACATATTTAATTCTTGCATTGAATAATTATTTTTCAATGTCTCTAATATCAAAACTACGTTAGTGAAACATGTCTTCAACATCTTCATTCTTATTTACACAATGGATCAACCACTTTTCTACTTCCTCTTCTGAGTATTCAAATATTTCATTCAACTCATTTTCCAATGAAACTTTTAGGACATCCAAGTGTTCTTGTAATATATCTTTAGAAATTATAATTGAATCCATTATCAAATGGGGCCCCTCAACTCCTTCGTCCAATCAACAAGATTTAAAAATAAGTCACCTCTTTTGGTATTTAAGACATCACATTCCTCGAGTAATTTTTTTAAACATACGAATCTTTTGAGCCATCCTGAATTAATATGGCTTAATCTAATTTTAGATTGGAGATTCTACTCTCTCCTTTGCATATCATTCATATTGGAGATTTTGGCAAAAAAAGTGCCAACAACTTCCTTGTATAATTTTTCATCACTATCCAACTCCTTTTGGAGATATTCTTTAAAAATCATAATTCTTTAGGGAATTATAGTAGAACTAGTACCTAGTTCTCATATCTCAAAGATTCAAGCAATTCTTTTTTGGATATTATCTCCAATATATTGTATGATGGTTGTTAATAATTTTGAGGCACTCCTCATTCTAGAGCTTGATTACAGAGTGTCTTCTAAATTGTTAAGAGGTTGGATGGTGTAAATTGCCTCAGCGAACAAAGGCTTCGACATGAAGGCATTCTCTAATTCTTTTATTTTTTGTTTCAAAACTTAGTTCTCTTGTTCAATATCATCAATTGAAAACTTGAGTGCTTCTCCAGTTTCTTCATGAAATTACTTGAATTTGGAGGGTCTCACCCCTTGTAAATAAACCTCAGAGTTCCACTTCTCAGCAACCTTTTTTGTTTTTCAAGTTAATGTTTTTCAATTAACAATTTTTTAGATTCTTTGTTAAAGGTTGCAGAGTGCATTGTAACATATTCCTCCTCAAATACCAAGGGATCTTGACAATCCAGTTATTTTTTTATTGCTCTGTTTTCCAACAATGTTTGTGCAACCTAGTTAGGCTTTCTTCTTTAGCATCCACTTCCATATCTTTAGGTTCAAGTATTGGAATGTCCCTCTCACCTTTATGAGTTACATCTATTTTTATTTTGAGTGCTACAAGGGCAGTATGTGTTTTCCCAATATCTCCTTTTGAAGGGTTTTCATCCCTTCCGTCACTATAATTTCCCAAATGGGAATTCTTTTGCCCAAGACTACTTCCTTGGGTGATATTTTTCATTGAACAACTCCTATGTGATATATTGGGTGAACCGGGGTTAGGGTTACCACTTCTCATGGTTCGATCCTTCTATTTGTACTGGTTGTCAGTGCTGACTAGGGTATCAAGATCATTATGAGCTTTCTCAGGGATGGCTTCCATGGGGTTCTAATTATCCCCACCTCCTTCTTTAAATTGGGTAGTATTTACAAATGATGAGTTATAGCCGACTATAAACATATGTGTTGTAAACTCCTGGAATTTCAAATCCTAGAATTTTAGGAACTTCTTTTAGCTTGAAATTATCAAAATGACTAGCAAGTTCATCGAGATGGAAAATAATTTTGACAGTGATTTCCCTAATTTTTTAGGGCAATGGACTAAATGGATTTTGTCTCTTCTTGTTAAAGAAATGCACCCAAAACTTATATTGTTTGCAGACTTCAATAACAAAGAACTTATCTGATACATAAAAAGGAAGTAAGGAAGGTTTTTCCTTGACACCGTATATTTTTATGAAAATGAAGTCATCCAAAGTTTTGAAAACCCCCTTTTCTACAAAGAAGGCATGAGATTTTTCGATGTAGTGGGATCATAGACTAGCTTCTTGAAAGTAGAGAGAAAGGAATTTTGAACTTCATAAAAATGATACGGGGCTTTATGTTTCCACAAAGCTAGATACCAAAACTGAACTCGGTCTTTGCCAAAATCAACACTCCTTGCTTGAGGAAAGTCTTCAAGAATATGACAGTATGCAATTGCGAAGTTCAAGTAGGAACTTATAAATAATTTCTTATTTTTCTGGAAATTTACAAGATGGAAAAAACTTCACTCAAAATAATTCGAGCCCTATCAAGTAATACACGCTTCTGAACAGAGAGGTGCAATACATACAATACATATCTTAGGATAGTGGTCATGGATTCCTACCCAATAATTCTGGAAAATAACTAGGTGAAATATTTATAGGGATATTTCGAGGAACATGCCTCTATCTAGGTGGAGTTATCATAGTAGTCTGACTACTTCAAAAGAAAACTATTCCTTCTGAGAATCCTTTTGGATATTATGGGTGCAAGGAAATAGGCATATTCCCCTGCAATGGAATAATCCTCTTTTCATTATTGAAATTTCCAATGCACCAAAGAATCAACTCCTTAAAATATGATATCTCCAACATACAACATGCCAATTCTATGTTGAAATTCCAAACTTTGTTTGAGCTCTTTTCTTCAGGAGGGAGTCTTGTGTACCATTTAAATGCCCCGGAGTATTTGAATGAACAATATTCACATCCTATTGTATTTATAGTGTCGCCACAATAAATATCTCTTTTCTTATTGGGAATATTTGGAAAAGGTTGATTAGTATGAAAAGGTGGTGGTTCTATCATAGTGAGAGTTTATAACAAGGATTTAACTCCTTACTAAATTATCCACATACTTACTTAATATAACATGATGTATCTCTTAGTTGTGCTAGATGATCTGGCAGTATGATCATAAATGTTCTCAAGGAATGTGACCATGTACTGGGATCTATGGAAAATGTTTAAGTATGGAGGTGTAAAATGTGTGTTGATGAGTGCATAATGATGATTGTGGGATTATGGGTTTTCAGGGTGCGGGATATGGAAGGGGGAATGTAGGAATACTTCCGCATCCACAATTAGAAAATATACTAAGTACAAGAAAAAACCATTTTATATTCTACGGAAGAATCTGTGTTATTTTGGAGTGAGTGAGAATGTAGGATGTGGGTTTGCGGGGTTTGATTATTTTGAAACATCCTTTATCCCCTACAACAGGATTCCCACAAACGGAAAAATGTCTAAGTATGAAGAAAGAAAGAAAAAATAAAAAATGGATAAGTGTTGAAGTTAGAGACTTGTGTATTGCGGGATTGTGGACTTATGATGATTATGGGTAGAGTCCCAAAAAAACGAAAAATGGCTAAGTGTAGGATATATAAGAAGAGGAAATAATGACCAAAATACTTGACCTTTGATTAATGAAAATTGATCAACAACTCCCAAATGTCTCACAATGGGGAGCACCAATTCTCTTTGTGAAGAAGAAGGATGGGACCTTGGGGTTGTGCATTGACTTTAGACAACTAAATAAAGATACAATGAAGAACAAGTACCCTCTTCCCATAATTGATGATCTCTTTGATTAACTGAAAGGAGAAAAGGTATTTTCCAAGATATATTTGAGATTAGGATACCATCATGTGAGAATCGGAGATGAAGGTATCAGTAAGACAACTTTTATAACTAGGTATGGGCACTATGAGTTTGTAGTGGACTGTGGTGCCATTTGGATTAAAAAATGCACTAGTTGGCTTTATGTGTCTGATGAATGACATATTCAAAAATTACTTGGATAAGTTTGTCATAGTCTTCGTTGATGACATACTTATCTATTCTAATTTGTAGGAAGAGCATGAGAAACACTTGAGGATGGTGTTACAAGTGCTAAGAGAGCATCAATTGTATGTCATTCTAAGAAAATATTCATTATACCAAAAGTGTATCTATTATTGAGCCATATCATTTCTAATGAAGGTATAGAAGTGGATTTAGAAAATATTAAAGCAATCAGAGAATGGTCATCACCAAGAAATGTAAAGGTATTTATGGGACTTGTAGGTTATTACAGGAGATTTATTGGAGGATTTTCTAAGATTGCTCACCCAATTACTTATTTACAAAAGAAGGGAATAAAATTTGAATAGACCTCCAAGTGTGAAGAAAACTTTCATCTTTTGAAGGAATTACTTAAAAGATCACCAAATTTAAAGATTGTTGATCCAAATGAGAATTTTGTTGTGTGCACAGATGCATGCAAGGAAGGACTTGATGGAATCCTTACCCAAAATGGGCATGTAGTGTGTTATGACTCAAGGAAATTGAAAGAACATGGGAGGAATTATGCCACACATGACTTAGAATTCACAACCATAATTCATGCTTTAAAATTGTGAATGTTTATCTCATGGGAAATAAGTTTGAGTTGAGGACAAACAATAATGGTCTGAAATATTTGTTTGAATAACCAACATTAAATGCCAGGAAATCTAGATGGGTATAATTTATTAGTGAATATGATTTCTATATAAAAAATATCAAACGCAAGGAGAACAAAGTGGTTGATGCACTCAACAAGAGGGTGCATGAAATGCATGCTACAATCATAAGCATGTACTAGACATATTTGAATATTAGAATTATAAAGCCTATAAAATTAGACTAGCTTTATTTATAAATTAAGAAAAGCGTACAACAAAATAAATTACAACATAAATATAAAGGCTATCAGTTGAAAGGTGATGGGATTTTATTGCATAGGAATAAATTTTATGTTCCTAATTTTTAGAAGTTAAGAAATTTGGTATTAGAAGAAATGCATAATGTTCCTTATGTTGGACACCCGGGATATTAGAAGACAATTGAAACCATAAGAAGTGAATATGTTTTGCTAGGTATGAAGAAATATGTGGTTGATTATATAGTTATATGCATGGAGTGTCAAAATGTAAAGGATGAGCATAGACATCCAACTAGATTGCTACAACCATTGCCCATTCCTAAGTGGAAATGGGAAGTTGTTTCCATAAATTTTATTACCAAACTACCCAAAATAGTGAAGCATCATGATTCCATCATGGTAGTGGTGGATAAACTCACAAAGGCTACCCATTTTATTCCAACGAAGTTAATTCACAAGGAACCCAACATTGGTGAGATTTACATGAAGAAAATTGCTAGGCTACATGATGTTCCTAAGGAAATTGTTTCAAACAGAGATTCCAAGTTCACATATAATTTTTGTAAGGGATTATTTAAAGGTTTTGGAACGAATTTAAGTTTTAGCATGACATATCATCTAGATTCAGATGGGAAAAAAAAGAGGGTAAATCAATTCATTGAGGATATGTTGAGGATGTATGTGATGGATAAACTATATAAATGGGAAGATTATTTGCATCTAATAGAATTTGCATACAAAAATGGGTATTAGGCATCATTGAAAATGAGCCCATTTGAAGCATTGTATGGCAGAAAGTGAAATACTCCAAGGAGTAGGGATAATCTAGCAGACAAGGTAGTGCTATGCCCTGAAAAGCTCAAGGATATGGAAAAGAAAATGATTAAAATCAAACAGAACTTGAAGGCAACCCAAGATAGGCAGAAAAATTATGAAAAAACGCATAGAGTAGCCAGAGAATTCCAAGTGGGAGTACATGTTTTCTTCAAAGTAAAGCCAAAGCAAATCTCACTATAGTTCGGAATTTGTCCCAAGTTGGCAGCCAAATATTGTGGGCCATTCGAGATACTGGATAGGATAGAGCCAATTGCCTATGTTCTTGCACTTCCTGCATCTTTGCATGTGCATAATGTATTTCATGTATCTTTGTTGAAAAAGTATGTACATGATCCTAACCATGTCATTGATTGGACTATGATTCAAATGGATCTAGAAGGGCACTTTCAGGTAGAGCTAGTATGTATACTGGACCAGAAATTCAAGGTGAACAAATCCATCGGGTAGGTAAAGCTCCAATGAACCTATTAAAACCTTAAAGATGCAACATGGGAGATAGAAGATGCAATGTGGTAAGCCTACCTGCATATGTTTTGAATTTTTGATGTAAAAATTGTATATATATGAACACCTATAAGGTGATGTGCAATGAGGACAATGAAAAAATAAGGGGGGAGGGGAGTGTAACACCCTAGTTTTGATCCTTGGAATGTAATGTAAACTAAATATGTGAATTAAGCTATGAGCCAAATAGTATGGTTGAGGACCAATGAATGGAAATGATGTAAATTATAGTTGTAAATAAGAAAATACATCACTAGTTGCAAGACAAGGGGGATTAAAATGATTTTGTGTGTGTGTGTTAGGGGGGGGGGGGGTGTATGACTCCACAACAAAGGAACAAGAAGGGGGTAAAATACAATAATAGTATAATAGTTTATTATAATCCAAAGCCCTTACATTAGCTTAGGTATAAATCATATCATCCTTAAGATACATGAAAAATTAGTTGGGAAGTACTTCCTTGAGTGTCAAGTGGTAAATTAGATACATGCATACTTAATCCTTGTTTTTGGAGAGCTACTCATCATTCTATCCATTATTCCATCCATCTCTCTAACTTCATGCTACTGGTATGAATTGCAAGAAAATTGGAACCAATCTTGTAAGGGGGATGAATTGTATAACTATTGTGAAAATTGATATTGACCATCCCCATAGATCCCAACATTGATATTTTATAGGCCAATCTATGTTGGGGCCCAGAAAAAGGGGTGTGACAACCTAAGGGACTACATTGTAGAGAAGGGCGTTCACTTCTATGGGTTGTGTAGATTGAAGGGGAAAGAGAGATAGTGATTGAGATGGTTGCACGAGTGAATAGGATGAGAAAATAGTGGGCATTAGGTTGAGAGAGTCTTTCTCATCCTTGTGGATTCATATCTCGAACATGGGGGTGGCTAGTTGTAGAAAGAATTGGTGCAATAGTGCTTATGGATGGAAGTAACGTCACTTATCGGCATCCAGTTGGTGTAATTCATTATCAAAGACAAGTGTTCTATTATTTATGCATTTATGTTGTTTATAATGAGTAAAATGAGCTTAATGGTTGTATGTTTAAATATTAGTTCTACATTTTATAATTCTATTTGTTTACATGAATTAACATGATTATGTATATCATTTTGCATGTATAATTGCATAATATGGTAGAGTAGAATAGTTATGTGGTATCAGAGTTTAATGATAGGGTGAATTTGTGGGAATTGGAGAAATATCCAAGTACCCCACCATCCCAACAGGTACCGGTGTGGCTGGGTACATTACAAATACTATTTTCCAAGATTCATTTGTTTTTTATGAGGTCCTTTCTATTCCTACCAATCTCGATTTGTCTTGATGTGGGGTTTCTAATTGTTCTTATGTCTCATCCTCTTCATCCTTATTTTCCCTGCTCATCTTAGGGGCATCTACATCGTGATCTAGATCTGAGTGAAAAGTAGGTTCCTCTTCCACTGGACCTTTTTGTGTCAATCCTTGCCGAGATGGAGGGTCTTCTTTTGAAGGAGGATCCCTAGTTTTCTCCGAATCAACTAATGTATGCCTAGTTTCCCTAGATCCAGTTTTAGCTCTTCCACGAAAGGGTCCAATTGATCTTCTTCCTTGATAATCATTTGACATTCTTCCTTAACTCCAATCCATCAAATTAGTTTTTGTTGAACATAAAAGAAACAAAAAAGACATTCTTACATAACACAACTCTATAACAATGTTTGTTGAATTTAATGGTTAAGAACATGTGTTTCCTCCTCAGAGGCCACATGTTCAAATCCAAAGGGGGATAGGGTATGTTTACATATTTAGTCTTTAGCAGTCAAATCCCTACGTGGAGGGAGTCCCTTGTCCCACAAACAAAGAGGTCGCATACCCCAATTTGATATCTAGCTTAGTCATTACTACTACTACTACTACTACTACTACTACTACTACTACTATTACTAGAGATAAACAAAGAGCTACTACTACTAGAGATAAACAACGAGCTTAACTTATTACTTAAAATTAACACTATTGTTTGACTACGCATGAAGGTACAAAACGTCAAAAAGGAGTCCCTTATCCCACAAACAAAGAGGTCGCATACCCCAATTTGATATCTAGCTTACTACTACTACTACTAAAGATAAACAAAAAACTTAACTTATTACTTAAAATTGGCATTATTGTTTGACCACACATGAAGCTACAAAACATCAAAAATATATCATAATTACTAATGTATGTTTGACCATAGTCGGAAAAAAAAGTTAGGAGAGAGGCTACTAAGGAAAAAAAAAAAAAACAATTTTAAATCATCAATACTTTGTACATGTTACTCAACACACATATTATTATATGTATTATCTAATATGCATTATCTTTAGTCTTCAGATTTTGATAAAGTGAAAAAGTCATTAAACTTGGTGCACATATTATTTGTATTTTTCCTCATATTTTGATAATGTGAAAAAAAGTTTAAAATTGATATTACATAATACATTTCATATAAAGTAGGATATGAAATCGGAAAGTGTTTACCCAATAAAATAAAAATAAAGAAAGTTAAAGGAGGGAGCATACTTCATTTGGGTTAAACAAGTGCTAGTAAAGTGTTTACCCAATAAAATAAAAATAAAGAAAGTTAAAGGAGGGAGCATACTTCATTTGGGTTAAACAAGTGCTACATAGCAGTTTAGTTTTTGACAAATATATTTGAAAACAGAAATAATAATATACTTTGTAAATAGAGTGCTTGATAATAATTGATTGGTAGGAACTAATAACATGGTTCCGAAATCCAGGAAAAATTTGAGACCACCACACTTTTTACAAAAGAGATGATCGCCGAAATCCAGGAAAAATTTGAGACCACCACACTTTTTACAAAAGAGATGATCGAACGCTTGTCTCGATGTTGATCAATAACCTCATTTGAGAGCATTTAGGATAAGGTACCATCATTTCATAGTCGGCACATTCGTTCCACTATAACATTAAACTTGGTCACGAGTTTGTCCATCTTTAATTTTCCATTCATATTCATTAATTATATTTAATTTTCAACACTAAACTACGTGAAGAATGTAATAAGACTTCAAATATATTAACGAATTAAAATTTAAAAAAATAAGTATATATATTTATGTTAAACATTAAAATTTAATGTAAAAATACAAAATTAAAAGAAAATTAATATGAAATTAAAGACAATTTTATTGCTATATTTCTTTTGATAGGAATTAATAAAAGGTAAATTTGGTTAAGGTGAATTAATGATAATAATAGATAAATCTGAGAACCACATAGCTTCATTATCAACATATATGCAAGCTTCCTTATGAATTATTCGCATTCTTTATTAGTTATTAGTTCCTGTCGAAGGTAAGAAGGGACTCTAGTATTCGATATGGCATTGACCATTAATTAATTTGCGTTTGACTAAAAATATTTTTTTACGGTCCAAACTTGGACAGTAGGAATGAAATAAAAGTTATTTTTTTATAATATTTAAGTTATTTTTATAAGTTTCTCAAACATCCTATTGGATGAACAAATTGATGTCTTATTGCGGAGACATCTTACATAATCTAAGTTTTCATAAGTTTTCATATATTTCATATATTACGATGTTAGATAATACCCTAAGTTACATAATACAATAATTTTGTTTAAATCTTTTATGAGGATGGAAGCTACTTCTTTATTGAAGAGTTGCAACCACATCTACCATATCCACCGCCTTGCAAACTCTGACCACCTTGCCCCTCAACTTGCCCCTGTCATATCCACCGCCTTAGCCATATTCACCGCTTACAAACTATGACCACCACCACCTTTGCAAGACAACCGGCCGGAAGGAGCGGACAGAGGGGGCTTATTAGTCTTGTAATGACTAGGCTCTTGGACGGATGGTGCAATGGACTACAATCCACATTCTTACAGAGGGGTGGTGGTGTTGGGTGGGACGTGAGACTTGGCTTAGATACCAGTAAAACTCAGTAAAATAACTTAATTTTGTACATTATTTAGGGGCAATTCACTTTAATTGATAGTTTCACACAAAAACTGAAAACAATTGTTTGCTTGTTTATATCACTTTTATTCAGGATTATGAATTAGAAAATGTTTAGGAATTACGCTACATTACTTTATTGCTATGAGGTATGTTTATATTTGGTCAAAATGAATTGGACCTATGTTTACATTATCTCTTAGTTAGTATGATCATAGGACTATGCAATCTTAAAGGAAACATTATAAAAATGGGTTATATCTATAGGTTTTATTAAAAATTATAAAATTTTATGCAAGTAGGTTATAATTAAAGGTAATAGATATTATATTAGGTTTATGCTTTTCATAGAAGCGAGTTTTTTTCTTATTAAAAACATATCTATTATTATTAGGTACTTTTTCAACAACAACAAAAAAAAAACGTTATATTATATTATATGATTGTGCTCAAGGCAGAAAATACATCCAAAGAGGCAAGAAGCCCCATAACCAAAATTTTTTCCACAAAAAAGAACAATCCCAGAAATCAACCCAGAACAACCCCATTAAGTACCTATTATTAGGTACTTAATGTATAAGAACAAGTTAAACAATATGGATGACGAGGCTCCCCAAAATTCCTTCTGATTCTAGCCAAAATCACCAACAACTCAAGTGGGGATGGCATAGTGATGCCAAGTCCTGGCTAAATCATTGGGGAATAAAAGAAGAAGTTATTTTGCAGAATATCTATGATATTAAAAATATTGTTAAAGCTTCTAAGTTTAAGGAGAATCTATGGTGCAATAAAGAATTAGAGGATAATTGAAAACTAAGATATCATAAGGAGGTGGTTAACCCTAATCTTGAAGATCAAAAGTATTTCTTCGTCTTAACTAGAGTAAAGAAGAGAATCAATATTGCCAAATTAAGAACTGTTTCTCATGAGCTCATATATAGTGAAACCGAGTGTTGGACAATTCCCAAAAAACCATGGCATGAAAGAATCTGTCATCTTTGTAACACCAAGAGGGTTGAACATGAAAAACACTTTCTCCTAGAATGCCCTACATATACCCAAATTAGATCTCAATTTTAAACAATTTGTCACAATACTAACCTTCCTAAGCTTCTAAGTCATCAAAACTATAATGATCTTAGAATCTTTCTCCTAATGCTTTTCAAGCATGGAAATAACATTTAAAAAAAATCCAAGTAATCTCTTACCTTTCTTTGGGTCCAATATACTAATTTTGGTCTCAGTGAACATTAATCATATGGAAAAAAAGATTTAGATTATTATTTGATTAAATTTTTTAAAAGAATTAAAATTGATCGTTCACTATCATTGTAAAAAACTGCCAAATATGAAGAGAATATAATTAGAATTAAAGTTGTTTAAAGATTCAAAATTGCTTTAAAAAATTGAATATATGTTTCAACTTTAAGTTTTTGATGATAAAAACAAAATTACAATATGGTAGAAAGAATGAGGTTATGGTAGAAAGAATGAGATTAGGATACAAATTGTCTTTAATAAAATTTTGGTAGCATAATCTTGTAATGAGTGATGGATGAAATAAATGATATCAATAATTTTATTTATAAATGAGATAGTATGCTTTTTTAGGAGCAAACTTTAATTTGAATGATTTTTTTTTTATTAATTGTAAAATGAAGACTAAATCAAATGCTATATTTGGAAATACTGATTTTAAAAAGTTCAATTTTGATCACAAGTCGTTTTTGGATGGTGCATAGACGTTAATGAACTAAATATTAATTTTTCATTTCAGAGCAAGAACACTCATTTTGAAGAATATAATGTACATTATGTGGATAGAAAAGTGGCTAAATTTTGTACTATCATTGGTTGGTCATTGGTCAAACTTGAAGTTTGACTCATTACTAGAGCCATTGTCATGATTAAATAAAGAACATTTTTTATTTTATTTAAGAGAATTGGTAACTCACCAAAATTACCTGAACAAAGACCTTTTTAATAGCCATTTGCTTAATAAAAGCTTGGATAGGTATGATTATAAAGGAAAATAGTCTAGATAGGGTTAAATAAAGACGAGTCTTATAAGCAAACGAAATCATGATATGTGAGAATAAAAAGATAATGTGAATCTGGAACTAAGACTAAAACTTAATGCAAGACACTACATGTTGCATAAAACCAATTTTAATTATTAAAAAATAAGGTAGAATGTATGATTTAATTTTTTTCCCTTTTATTAATATTTAAAAAAATAATTGAAATTATAAATATTAATTATTAAAATTATATAATTAAAGAGTTTTTTTTAAATATTAAATTTATATAATTACAATTTAAAAAAAAATCCAAATTATATAAAAGAATTTAAATAAACTGATATCATCTAATTGATATATATTTAATACTAAAATTTAATTTAATAATTTAAAAAGTTCAATTAACTATTAAAAAACAAAAAAAAACAAATTATATAAAAAATATTTAAATAAAATTGATATCAACTAATCCCCATCTATATATATATATATATATATATATATATATATATATATATATATATATATATATATATATATATATATAGTTTAAATGGAAGATCAATTAACTTACAGTTAAGCAATTGAATTTTCATTTTCATTTTCGAAATTATTTTAAAACAAAAATATACGACTTTTCATATATTTTTTTATTTTATCAAATTCTAACATCTTATTGATTTTTTAAGTATTTTTTTATTATTTTGCCTAACTTATCTTATATTTATTTACAGTATTTATAAGAAACTATGAAATTTCCCCTGAGTAGTTCCCGTCTCGAAGCCATTACTTTTC
The DNA here is from genome assembly GCA_009831015.1 of Picea engelmannii. Taxonomy (NCBI): domain Eukaryota; kingdom Viridiplantae; phylum Streptophyta; class Pinopsida; order Pinales; family Pinaceae; genus Picea; species Picea engelmannii. The sequence continues at coordinate 337,653 of ML779508.1, read as the reverse complement.
TCCATTTCCCATATATATGTGGTAAGATATTTTATTGAGTTTTAAAGTTTTTATTTTTATTTTTAATAACTTGTTATTTTTATTTTATGTGTACGTATATTTTTAATATTAACTATGAAGTTTTTATTAAATGATTCTTGTTTGAAGATATTATAATAATAATCATTTCTCTTTAAATCTAATTTATAAATGTCCTAAAATTGTTATTTATATAATATTTAAATAGATTATGAATTTAAAAATATTATTATTTTATTTAATAGATATTAAATTATTTGTATTTAAAAATGTAAAAATAAAATTTGATATTATTTAAATATAATCCTTAAATTTAAATATAAAAAATTATTTTTTAATTTAAATTAATATTATTATAATATTTATAATTTAAAAATATATATATATAATAATTCTTAAAATAACGTGTTAGAATACACGAGTTAGTATTTAAAACTTATAATTAAAAAGGGTAATGTTTAATTTTAATAGAATTTGATTTAAATTTAACAAAATTGATATTAGATTTCTAACATAAGAATCTTAAACATGGTATTTTTTTAAATAATCAATTTATTACTAATTAGATATATAGAAAATAACATAAATTCTGCAAATTGAATAGTTATAAATTGTTTTTAAACTATGTAATAGTTATTATAAGATTATAAGAGAGTGAAATAGAAACTATGTAATGGGGTTAATTATAAGATTGAATAGTTATAAATGGTTCAAAATCTATTATTATAAGGTAGACTATATATGTAATGGGGTTAATTATAAGATTGAATAGTTATAAATGGTTCAAAATCTATTATTATAAGGTAGACT